>BLAZ01000935.1:588435-590935 GCA_014633955.1 Acropora tenuis
AGATAAAATTGAATCAAAATAACATCTTTTTGTAGCGGAATAATAAATCTCTTATTAGATGGTTTAACATATAATACTCGCGGACATTTTGCTCATTGCTCGTATTTTTCCTCGCCCCTGTGGGGCTCGGAAAAATACTAGGCAACTCGCAAAATATCCGCGCGTATTATATGATAAACCATCTAATAAGATGTATGTATTGGAATTATTTTTAGTATTGTTGTCAATTACGTTAAAAAAAAGAGGGTGATTCCACTGATCCGGGCAAAAAATAATTGTCCACATTTTCAAAATGTTAAACCTAATTATCTCCGAAAAATGCATAATTACCCCATGTTTTAATTTCATATTCCAAACTAAGATCTACTTCGAATTCTCTGAATATTCAAACCCTAGCAAAAAAAAATTCTTCATTTTACAGGTGGTGTATTCATCCCATAATAATATTATTGTCATAGTCTATCGAGTCTTTCTATCTCTCTAACCTTAACACTGACCCTAACTAGCTTCTCTCCTTAAGATAAATCCCAACTTAAGGTGTATTCATCAACGTTTGGCAGAAAATGCTTGTACTATAGCAAAGGTGTCATTCCAACCATATTTACCATGCAAATATGATAAAGGCCTCTGGTCTTCGTTTTAATTGACCTGAGTGCAAAGATGCAAATAGCCCATTGTCAACTATTTCTACAGTCAATAGTAAAGGACATAAAGAAAACACTAACATCAAACATGGATTAATAATTTGATTTTCATTGAAGTTTATTGTCAATTATTGTTAATTCCCTTAATTTAGTGTAAAACATTTCTAAGTTTGTAACAAACAAACAACAACAATAGGATGTGTTCGTATACATACATTGTTTCTATTTACCACAGACTTGATATAAAATTGATTATCTAGTGACCTATTATTCATTAAATTTTTGTTACAACTAGTTTCATTAAGGCCTTAATAATAATTGTTAAACATAAGATGCATTTCTTGTGCTACTTTATTTGCTGGCAGCTTCTTATATGGCAACGCTCTGTTGTGTCCTCTTCATGAAGTTGGAGGTTCTGTATTGTCGACTGCAAACAAGGACAACAACAACAAACTTTAATGATGGTCAGTGAGCAAAATATAACTGACAGCTCAAGTACAACAAATGTACACAACACTGAAGAAATCAAGACCAAAGAGGCCCTCTTGTCCAAGTTTGCTGTCTAGAAATGTAGACTTTCTTCTGACCTTCATAGAATCACTGCATCATTCATAATTCACATATCAGCATGCTGTACTTACAACACTCAGTTGTGCCTTCTATTTTGCTTCCATGCCTGTCCACACACCAGCATTTCTTGTTTCCCTGTTTATCCAAAACTGTGCACTGTTCTGGTAGAAAATATCCATCTTGGTCACATGATGGGAAGTGAATCCCTGGGACTGGGTGTCCTTCTCCCCTCACCAACAGCAATGGTAGATTTTGCCGCAACTTATTCAGGCAGGGTGGCACTGAAACAGATAACAGATTCTTCATTTATGTTGCTTTGATCACTTATTGTTCTGCGTCAGATAATAAGGCTCAACTGCAAAAGAAAAAACCAGCAGTGTCTTGGACATTCATCAAAAGTAGTGGTATAGCACATACAAAGTACAGTAGTTATTATTATAATGCAAAGGTTTCAATAGAAGCCAGCAAATTTCATCGTATACTTCCCAAATCATCACTGCCTACTTTCTATATTAAATTTCATTTGAGTCGTTCATGTCGTGCATTACTTAATCAATGTTCATTACTGAATTTGAATAAGATAGAGGAAATGGCATTGCCAGGCTCCTAGATTCCAAAGTCTTCTTGGGGCCTTAGGGCCCCTGAAGTGTTACAGCCGCCTAGTTTAATAGGGTCTCACTCTGCAACCTACTACAGAGTTATTGAAACCCCTGACAATGTGTTTGTAGAGTAAAACCATAGAGTTTATGCTCACAGCCATAAATATGTTTATCTGACTCAGACTCATTTTAGCCTGAGCCATTATGTGAGAGTTAAATGAAGTCTGAGAAGGGCCCAAAATGCATTTACTTATGCCCAAGAACATAAACTGTAGTACTATTATTTTCACTTTAGAGGTCATTGTGAAAATAAATGTAACTGATTAGAAAACAGTCTGAAGAACATTCCCTTCACCGATGCTGTAACAAAACAGCAGCAAACACTGTAATGCTCTCTAGATTTTGATCCCCTGCTTTAATACATCATACTGTTATTTCATTTCCACTTTTCATTGGTTTATTTCAGTTGGATGAACTAGGTACCTCCAAATCCTTTCGTATGCAAATTTGAGAAAGTTCTAGTGTAATCAAAACTTTTCTTCTTTCCTGATATTCTGTAGAAGGAAAGTTGGCTGTTGTTCAAAGAGTGAATAGTGATATCAAGTGGATAGATCACTAACCAGTAGACAAATATATGTTATTTGATGGATGACTGGGAGGTCTATATAGTAAAAAACTGTGACCGAG
>BLAZ01000935.1:654229-656729 GCA_014633955.1 Acropora tenuis
TTCTTGTGAACTACAATGCTAAACACATCCATTGTGAACACCTTGAGAAAAGGTCCAGAATTATCGTGTCACAGCTTCTCATACCACTTCTCACTTCCCCTATCCAATGCTCGAGGCCAGACAATTCGCGGACAACATTGAAAGAGCAGCGTAATGGGGACTGGGTTGAAGTCTGATAACAAAAGCTTACCGCCACATTGATCAAACAGAGCACCCAATGGTACTCCGTCACTCTCACTGACATTTGCAATGCCGAAGCGAGGTTAGGTTTGAGAGCACATACCTTGGGCGCTTGTAGCAGGGTGGGTCTCCTATCTTTTGCCAATGTTTCTTACAGTAGTAGCACACACATCCCATCTGAGGATTGCTGTCGTGATTAGTTGTTGAGGGTCCGAGAAGCACACTCCTTACAAATTTGATATTCATTCCAAAGCTGCTAGCTCTTTTTTGAGCCTTAAGCATTTGAGCATCCATTTTGATGACCTAGAATCACACGGACAAGCAGATGATAAAGTGGCCTTATAAAACAACAGTAAATACAAGACAACAGCATGCTCTCATGAAGAAAAAGAGACGTTCCCTGAAGCTTTGTGTCTCATTCGTCATTAAACTATCAGAGCTCTTTGCTTTTTGTGAAAAATTCTACAATCAAAAGCAGCTTAATGATAACTACTGTTGTCAACACTTTGCAAAGGACGTTAACGTCTCAAGTCCTAATAGATCATCCTAGGGTCAAGGAGGATTTGTTGGGACTGTTTAAATAAATTCACATTGTGTCTCCGATCGATGAAACAGCAACATCGATTACACGTACATGAGGAGGTCTTAACTGGCAAAAGAAACGAATTGGACAACCCTCAATGATTTGGTTTCCCCCCTACTATAGACATTAGACTGGCAAAGATTTACCTTTTGTTTGTAGGCGCGTTTCTCATTTAAATCCTTTGTTTTTTCTTCCGGGTTGATGGTGGAAGCAGCTATTCGGATGCTGTCCTCAAAGGAGGGATTTCTCAATTCATGGACCATTTCTTTCAGGACCTTGCCTCTTTCAGTAATCTTGTAATGAGATGTTTGACGCTGTGACAAGGGTCGTTTAATTGTCCCTTCGACTTCGTTATCATCCACGTTGAGCGATGACTAAAGAATGAAAGTTAATCACTGTGGGTTAGTGAAACATAAGCAAACAGTTTCGTCATACTAAAGGGAACCCGATCAGTGTAACAAACAGATGCAGAGCGCGGGAAAGGTGAGGAATGTAAAGGGCGCAAAGTTGGTTTTGTTTCACCTTTGATTTAGAAAATTGGTTGAAAGTTCTTCGTTTGTGGGGACATGCAACTAACCTTTGATGTCACTGATTTCTTCTTTGGAGAGGCCGATGGTAAATTGATCGAAGGGTGTGAAGGCGGCAGCCGCGGCACACTTGGTTTATCTGAAAAAAAAATTACAGTTCATCAATGTATTTGATCTTCCCTGCCACCCAAGACAAACTACCAACTCCTTTAAATTAAATCCAAGGAGTTCTCCTGATAGCTACATTCTCATTAATCCATAACCTTTTGTCGAAGTGCTAGCACAGAAGAATTTCCATTTGGTTAATCAGGCGTAACAATGAGCACACACTTGGGACAACTGTCTGTCTTATGCTCCGTCTTTAATTTGCTTGCACGATTTGCATCAAAAGAAAGGATGGAAAATACGAAACTTATTATAAAACGACTTCAGTAAAATCTGGCGCTACCAAATTAATTGCAAAAAAAAAATCTTGATTAGTTCACAGCTCTCATCTTGGATGCGATGGACACACAAAGTGTAACTAATAAGAGCAACTTCAGTTTTCAGAATCCATAAGTTCCTTGACTGGTCAACCTTTCTTGATTAGACTTATTTTTAGAACTTCTTTCTGTTGTCATAGCTTCGCGAGTCGGAAGATGTCAGAAGGCATCAATTGTCATGTTTTTTTTTTTGACTGGCTGTTTCATTGTTACTGAGTAAGAATTTCCTTGGGAATCGTTCTAAGAATAGATATGATGGAGTGAAAATGATTCTCTTCAATATGTGAGACAAGGGTTTCTGGTTATGGGCTCCTGCCAAAGGAAATTAAAATGAAAAACTCCAAAATGGGAACAAATCAACTTACTGGCAATTGACTCCTGTTTCAATTCTTGATCAGCTTGTTTCTCTTCCTTGAAATTATACCCTCTGTCCACTACACCATCTAGCTGTTCTTTCACGCGAGAATCTCTAAAGCCATGGTCCGCTGAGTCAACATTTTCTCGTTTCAAGGAATGGTTTTCAAATGCATGCACTCCCTTAGAATCTTTCTCATCCTGGATAATAATCACGACGTCATTCAAATTGCTTGTTTGCTTTAATTCAGCGTCCTTCATTCCATAACTGTGGTTCTTTGCAACATCTGGCGATCTCTCCTCTTTCGTGTCGTCAGTTTCGTAAACCTGATCCTTTGTGACATCTTTCTGATTTTCAGCGTCAGGTTTTTCGG
>BLAZ01000935.1:808379-810879 GCA_014633955.1 Acropora tenuis
AGCACCTGATAGAATAAAATATTAAATATCTTTGTCTATGAACACAGCTCTTTAACTACAAGAAAATTTCTAGTTTCCAAAGAAACTGTGGTGTTGCGTCAGTGGGAGAATGAAACATGAAAATTTGGTTTTATCAAATGATGAAGGGCTAATGTTCAACACGTCAGCATTCCAAGTCTTTCAAGGTGGTAAGTACACCTTCATCAACTTGTTTCATAAAACCAAATTTTCATGTTACAAGAACCCCAGAACTACTATGACTTGTAATGGAATAAACATGACAAATGACAAGAATACTATTATTTAGGGCAATCCTCCTATTTTCATTTACGATCATTCAATCTTTACTCACCAGTGTTAGAGAGGAATGATTAGGCCATCAAACAAGTTCTTGTGGGTTAAATTACTCCTGTAAGATTACAAAGCTAATATCTCCAGCATCAGCCTGACAAAGGGCTCACACTTGAAATTTCAGCTATGCAATCTTCTTTTGAGCGATAATTATTTGCACCTTATCAACTTGTTCAACACTAAATATTTGTGTTTAACAGAAATGAAACCTGTTTGTTTTGCTTTTGTACAGTAGCTTACTCAAAGGATGGCTGTTGTCCTGTGTGAGAAAGTACATGGCGCTTGAGATGGAATGACCGGATGTAAGACTTTCCACATCCTTCAAACCAACACTTGTAAGGACGCTGCAATGAAATGCAGGTAATTACCACATTAGTGCACTGTATTATGTATGCCTGCCACCTTATACCTTTCCATTCTTCTCTGATCGTAAATTTACCACAGCACTTCTCAATCCATCACCACTCCTGACTTTCACTGATAGTAGACTACCTCCATGCACAAGTATTACCAGAGTATAACAACATTACACAGAAGTCCAGGTTGAAACTAGGCCAGTAGTGCAGCATTCCACAGGGTGATTCACCAAAGAGAAAACAGTTCATTTGAAGGTTTATGGTCTGTAAACATGGTTGACCCCCCTCCCACCCTAAAAAAGTACTGATTATTGCTCACTGGATTAAGTTCAACCTTGTGAGGAGCAGACTTGGAGCAAACATGAGAGCCCCTACTTTCCACTGATGTACCTCAGGTTTGGTATCCCAACCATATAGTATGAGTTGAGTTTGTTGGCTCTCTATTCTAGTACAAGAGGATTTTTCTCCAGGCAAAACAGTTTACCCTCTAACCAAAGGCCAACATTTACCTCATTTTTTCTGATGTCTCACCAATTACTGTAGGCACTTAGTCATTAAAAGAATCATAACAGTTGTGCAACCACACTAATTGGGTGAACTGCCTATAATTAATAGGGGTAAATGTTACTCTGAATTCCACCAACAACCGCTGCTGCTTAAATCTCTCTCCCACTCTCTCAGGGAAAGAGTGATTTAGTGAGTAGAAGGAGGCGGCTGAAATTCAGGATAAGCTACAAAAATCTGGTTCGGCTTTGGCTAGGTGTACTTGTGTTCCAAGATGTTTTCGTTCCACGGTAATTTCATACCAATGTTCTCCTCATCAGACGGTAACTGCTAAAATTTACCGCCTGCAACCTCTTGAAGGTTTACTAAAACTATATAAGTTGTTTTAAAAAATACTGGTCAGGAATTGTCCCTTACCAGCTGAGCTAAAAGTTCGGGAGAACACTGCATTACGCGATAAAAAGTTGTTTTCTTTTCCTCCATCATGTGGATAAAAGAACAGGTCTGTAAAACGAGTCTCTGTTTGGCCGGAAATAACTAATTATACTTGGAACAAAATGACCTCATGATCACTGTAATGTCAATCCAGCTGATTTTACCATCGGCATAAGATTTAAAAGAAAGTGCGTCCTCAAAATCAAAAATGTAGCCTATGAAACATTCAAAGACCACCATTTCATGTTTATGTTAACCTTCCTAACGGCTTCAAATTGAGAAATGTAGAAGGATATCGACGACTGCCTGCGCCTCGGTGACGAACCAGAACGTACCCAACACGTGAGGTCAAAATTCGAACAAAACTGTCCCGTAATGATGACACAACACATAATTGGAAATTATTCTCACCTCGCCGGTGTGTGATCTCAAATGTTCCACGAGCCTCCATTTCTTGTTATAACTCTTGCCACACTCCTCACATCTGTGACCGTTGACTATGTTGTCCGCCATTTTTGCTTGCTGGCACAATAAGAGACTGGGCTATAGTTTTGATGGCGCTAAAAGATGCCAGATCTGCGCATGCGTTTGCTTCATACGATGGGGCATAGAGGGGAGATAGAGGGGCACATAACTAAAATGCACAATAGCAAATTTCAGGTACTCAACCACTTTTGCTCAAATTGCAAAATGTGGTACAAAGTGTAAAAAAAGAAAAACTTGAGACTTGACACTTCAAATAAATTTTAAAATCTTCAGACGGTCACCCGGATCAACGCCCCTCCCTCCCTTGATCTCACAATCAACCACATACTTCCTGCTGTAAGTCCACTCATCCCCCCTAGGTAAAAAAA
>BLAZ01000935.1:823379-825879 GCA_014633955.1 Acropora tenuis
GTTTCCGGTGAGCTTTTAAATTCCTTGTATAGGTGGATCAAATCTCCACTACGTATTCGATGATCTTGTAGCCAAACGAAATAAGTGCTTTTGTCGTTCTCCCTTGTTTACCAAGTCTGTGAGTAAAATTTCAAAATGTCATTCAGTTTTAATACCAACATACCCACATAGATTCATATTTGTCTAAAGCAGCTCAATTTATACGCTACGATAATTACACTTCCTTTTTTCTCAATAGCATATTTGAAGAGTACAAAATAATGTGTTTCTGTTAGAGGGAAAAATAATCATACAGATTTTCTTGCTTTTGTGATCTACTCGTGATTTAGGGACGGTAAGCAACCACGGCGAAGAGGACGGCGAGAACGTCGATTTGCCATGGAACTTCCGCTTTCTGTAATCACTTCACGAGTTGCTTGATAAAATTTATTTACCAACTATCGTGGAATTAAACTGGCGTGAGAGGCTAAGAGATATGATAAAAAATTATCGACAAGTGGTTACGCCGTGCAAAATGTGAGGAAAAGACAGTGTCCTAAAATGTATGCAACATTTCTTCATCAAGAGATTCAGATAGCGTACTTGTAGTTTTATGGATGGTTTCATTTGATAAAGTGCTAAATGCAAATTAACTACGCCTCCTAGTAATCTACACTAAAAAAAAAAAAATAGGTCATCTTAAGCATGGTGTCTGTCTGATACGCAGTAAGGCAACTGATACACATCAACCTAAAGCCGATAGCCATATTAAAACAATAAAGTTTATGTTCTTGGGCATAAATATGTTTTGGAGCCGACTCATGCTCATTTCAAATGAGCTCTGAGGAGAGCTCAAAACATATTTATGCCCAGGAACACGAACTGTATCACTAATACTATCAGTTTGGAGGGTACTGAGAAAATAAAAACGGATAAAAATGACAACAGAACAGGCTGAAGAATATTTCTTTCATCAATGCTGTAAGAAAAGGAAATCCTGAAATAACCCGCTAAATGCGCCGACCAAGTGATAATAATAATAATAATCAAATTCTTAACCTCGGATAATGCAATTCTAGCTTTCTCATTGGTTCATTGGATCTCTGAGTTTGACCATATATGGAAATGAATGCGGCAAATTTCGCTCAGCAAAAAATTTTTCGCCTGAAGCCAAGTTTCGTCGACAAAAAAAATGTTTGAACTGTATTAATATTACTATCAGTTTGGAGGGTATTGAGAAAATAAAAACGGACAAACATGACAACAAAACAGTCTGAAAAATATTTCTTTCATCAATGCTGTAAGAAAAGGAAATCCTGAAATAATCCGCCAAATACACCGACCAAGCGATAATAATAATAATAATCAAATTCTTAACCTCAGATAATGCAATTCTAGCTTTCTCATTGGTTCACTGGATCTCTGAGTTTGACCATATATGGAAATGAATGCGGGAAACTTCGCTCAGCAAAAAATTTTTCGTCGAAAGCCAAGTTTCGCCGACAAAAAATTGGATGAAGAAAGTAGATTCGGTGATCTATCTACAGAAGAAATACAAGAAATTCTGCACAATGCCGTCCCAGTAACAACAAAAAAAAAGTCACAATTGCAAAGGTCAGGATGAGGTTTTTAACGATCAATCTTTATCAACGATCAATTTTTATCTATCAATTAAGTTTCCTTTAAGAGTTCCAAAATTTCAAATACGATCGTCAAGATCGCATTTATGAATATTACGTATTACAACAACATCGTTTACCTTATTTTTAGAGAATGGCTTGCTGGTTCTTGTGGCACCAAATTTTCGAAACCGATAGAAGAAATGTCAAAAAAAAGATCTGATATTTGTCTGACGTGTTTTTACACGTTTGTGAGGAAGAAAGATGGCACGTATTACAAAAGCTCATCGATGAAGTCCATAAGAGCCGCCACTGATCTTTTCCTTCCCTCACCGCCGCACAACAAAATAATGGATGAAAAAGCATTATTCGATGTTGAGAATTTTATAAAACAATTGATTCATTCGCCCACGTTGGATTCGAGATTGGTGAAGGCCAACTCAGCGCTACGCGCCTCGTTGGCTATTTGCCATCTCGTATCCAACGGGGGCTCATGGAACAATTGTTAATTGCTCCTTTCTGATGGTGTTTGCATTATTATCATAATGTTTTCTGTTTTATCGACTCTTTTAGGGAGAAATGCACGATTTGTCAAGCTAAATTTTCCGTTTTACCCTCATGTTTTTCAGTAAAGAACAACAACAATTTAAGAAAACTTGTGCAATTGTAGAAACCTACTGACTATTCGTACGGCAGTGGTTGTACTGCTTTCAGAGTGAATTGAGTCCCCCAATCCAAACCCATGTTTTCACCGAGACCACTGGACAGTTGGCTCTCTTACGGATAGCTACAGCCTTCTATAAAACATTTCGGTTCGCAGGTTTAGTTCTGCCTCTACATACAGTTGAGTTCTGGATGCACTTTTACTTGGGACATTTTTCAAGTATTCGAACGGTTCTAGC
>BLAZ01000935.1:868041-870839 GCA_014633955.1 Acropora tenuis
AACATCCCATTACAATGAACACATATCGTAACAGCCATCAGCTGATTTTCACCTGTTTTTATCAATGATAATTTGTGTTAACACATTACAAAATTACTGCAATAAATCCCAATAAAGCACTCTATATATAAGGAAATCCCTATAAAGCACTCTATTTTGTATATATAAAATTACTGCAATAAAAACCATTACAAAGTAAACCTACCTTCCATGAATGCTGTGTATTTAGCTAAAATGAAGATCTAACAACTTCTAACTTTTTAATAATTTTTTTTCCTCAGTAACCAAAGAAAGGAAAGTGGACTTTGACTGCTTTTCGTCGAACTGCGTCTCGTTTTCCGTTATGAACATTCAAATTTATCGCCGTTGTATGGTTAAAGCTTCCGATTTATTGCCTCTCATTGACCTTGCTTATGCAGGAATCGATCCCAGAGTATGCATGTTGTTTTCTTGTAGGTGAAGCTTTCTTGCCTGGGACGTTGTCACTTCAATAGTGAACTGGAAAGGTAAGTGTGAAATGGTGTTAGCTTGTGTTCGCTACTGAGAGCTCGTTGTTTTTAAGGACGGAGGGTTATTGGTGCTATTATGACCACATTAACGTACACGTACACAAGACTGAATAACCCCAATTAGTTAATTAGAAAGGTCCCTGGTTACTTGTTATACAAAGGGACTCTTGTTACAATCTTAGATTTGACCGTTGAAGACTCGGGGCACTGAGGAGAGTCGGAATGTTAGGTATTGTAACTTTGTCAGTGGCATTAGCTATCAACAAGAGCGAACATGGAGTGCAAAATTATGCCAACCGTTTCACGTTAGATTATTCGCATGTGGGTGCGCCAACATAATAGACCACTTTCATAAATGGCGGCACATAATATTATTATTATCCCTTTGTATTTATGTCAATTAGACCTATTGCCCTCACTTTGGTTGAAATATTCTTTTGAATTGTGCCCATGGCAGCGAAGCTAATAAGGCTTATTAGCATTCAAACAAAAGAATACTTAATTTGACCGTTATTATGAAGAGGTCTATTGATTTATACTGCTACAACCTATCTCGTTCCCAAAGTCCTCTCTTGAGGGAGGAAGAGAGAGGGTCCTGGAAACGAGGTTGTACTGCAACATTATTCTCAACCCGCTGTTATATTGGTTTTCTTTTGTTTATAGAAAGCTTTCACCACGTCTCAGGCTTATGCAAAAGGATATGGTTTATCAGTTTGCCAAGCTTTTTTCAACGTACTTTGCCCGCTACGAAGAGTGGACTCCAGAAACTATTTTTGCTGAAAACATCAATAAGGTGATCTACAGAAACTTTTCGTCGCAGTTGTTCAAAGCCTGAATAAATTAATCCAGCATTATTAGAGACTTTTGAAACCATTCACTTTCAAACCCAAAAATACTATTCTTGTTATCTTTTTGCTAGACTAATGGCGCATATGGCCCTCTTTGTCCTCCACATTTTTGTGAAGTATTTGATCGCTGTTTGTTAAAGAATCCAGATGCAAGACCTTCCTTTAAGGAGATAAAGCAATCACTTGTTGCCAAGGTAAGTTCCAGTGGAGATTCTCATTCTTGTCTTCTTCTTTTTCTTTTATTAGCTTCTCAATATGGTATCGGTGAAAATTAACGATGCAGTATACTCACCTTGCGATTCTACAAACACAAACTAGAGAATTAACTAAAAAAAACAAAAACGTAAAGGAAGAAAGATAAAACTAGTGTTTCACAGAGGAGAAGTAATGAATGAGGCTTCTTCTGTTTCAAAGTCGTTGAATGACTCGCTTTCCGAAGAAGAAGAAGGAGAAGTCGCTATATTGAAGGTTTCATACGGCGTTGCTGTTTTGGCTTGATATGATGACGTCACAGGAGGACCGCTCATAGAGATAATAGCAGGCCTACCATTTAGCGATTTGAGTAATAGCGGACGTGTTTTTACAAGTTTACACTGGCTATTTCTCCACAAGAATAGTGTATCCTGGTCCAAATTTACAAATTTCACCCGTTTTTGGTCATAAAAATTGTAGTTCATGCAGTTCAAAAAAAAAACGGAAAAAAAATCGAAACTTTTCGTCATAGTACCACTTTAAACGAAAGGAAAGAATTCCTTCCACTTCTTTGCAAATTTGTTAACTCAGATTGGGGTAGACAGTGATGTCTTAAAGAGTAATCTCCTTTAATTTTCAGTGACCATTAATCTGTAAAGTGGCATCGATGAATGTTTAGAACATTGGTGTATTAGATAACAATTAATATTGCCGTAAGCTGATCAGATTTAAATGGAGAGATTAGAAAAAAAAGATGACTAAGTTGCTTCAAAGGTGAATTACATCCAAAATCACATTCTCCATTTACTGATAATTTGTTGAATATTTTTTTTGAAGTCTAATTATTGTCTTTTATTTTCTTTTCTGCAGAACTATGTATTGAACGTGAAAGTCATAAGCAGTTTTAGCGCCGAGTCTGCCGAATTCCTAAGTTGCAAGGCTGGCGAGTTGATCACATTGATAGCTAAGGATTGTCACAGGTATTCATTGTCTGTTTCTCTGCATTTTCGTTTCTGCCTAATAGGCTCGCAAAGCTTGCTATTAAGTTACTGTTGTGTGGTTTGAAACGCGGTTTCATGAAGTGGTTACTTACGGTATTATATTTTTGGTATATGGAATCGAAGTACATCCGATACGTTACAAACTCACGCGGGATGCTTGGAGAACACTGGAAAAAGCCTGTAAACCATGAGTCGCAGGTCGATGATTTGTTAGCATTTCGAGGAAATCCCACGAGAACATACATTCT
>BLAZ01000935.1:978040-980540 GCA_014633955.1 Acropora tenuis
CATACAAAAACCATTCCGACCTATTAAAAAACTTTGTATCTACACCGTAATCCACCCCTCATCCAAGTTGCTTTGTAAAGGGGCATTGTTGTTGTAAGCGTTATTAGACCAAAGGAAGTCCTAGTACTTATTTTCTGAGCGAAGACTCTTTCTTTAACTGTTTGAAACAGTTAAGCGAACAACTTATTGCAATTGCATAGGATTGCATAGTATTCAAGCTTCAATGGGACTCGAACAAATAACCAAGCCATCAAGCTGCAAATTGCTCCGCGCATGAAATGACACTATATTCCCACATATATATTCAAGCAGACCATTCCCGCTGGGCCTGATATCCTGCTGATCAACTCCATAGCCAGGATTTTTCCTGTGTTATCTGACTTACGATGTTGTCGAGAATGCTTTCCATTCTACAACTCCAGAAGCATCCGAAACGGTCAAATGTGCATCCTGAAAGAACAATAAGAGCTTGCCCAATTTTTTTTGCGAAGTATGTCACGGAAAAGTTTGGTCCAAGCTATTAAATTCTAGAAATTCTTTTCACGATTTTGACGTAATCTGGACGTTGGTCTCTCTGATGTATCACCCACTTAGACTACCCCTACTGATGTGTCTACCCCTACACAGAAAGTAAAATGCCGTCACCCGGCATTCAAGCCAAATGTAGCTGAATGTAAGTTGGAAGAAGTGAAGAACATATCGCATTACTAGGAAGAGTGACAAAGTTCCCCAGTAACAGCCCTACCCACCACCCGCTCGGTACATTTGCTACTCTCCCCAGTTTGCACTCCATTTTGCAAAAAATATGGCGGCTGTGGCGATTGAATACGGACCGATTGCAAACAGTGGATATTTTACAGGTGAGAAAACAGAAGACAGTGAAAAAACAGAAACAGTAATTGAATTGTGTCTCGTTCTACAAAAGCTTCATGCTGATTTGCATGGCCATGAATTGTAAAGTTGCTTCATTGTAAACATCATATGTATGGTATTTTTACCTTGCTAAATGGAAGACTTCCTGGCATGTCTGAGTAATGTGACTCTAGGGCCACCACACCAAAGCCACTAAAGGTGATAGCTGGTGACAACTAGGTCAAAAGAAAAATATCAAATGCTCGATCATTACGTTACTTTGTGCTCGACATTCTTGTTTTGAATTGAAACCCCTTGGACTCGTGCCAACTTTCTCGAAATTAATAAGAAATGAATCACTGGATTTTAATAAATCGTGATCTGTCTTAGATGTGTTATTTTGTTATCTGAAAGCTTTTTATATCAGAGCAAGAAGGTCACTAAAATTCGCCATTTATTATTAACTAAAAAGTGATTTAAGCAGGCCGTTGATATGATGTTAAATTCTTATCTTTCTTATTCCACAAATAATTGTACCTTTTGCCTTCTAATGTCTGGAATACCTGAGAATACAGAACAGTTCGTAAAACAGAAAGTTAAGTTACTTCTTTAATTAACCATTCTCTTAAAAATGCATTAGATATATGCAGAAGATAAGGCTTCCATTTCCTCTCCATAAAAACGAGCGAACAAAGAAACAATCCAATCGGCAAACTACGGCCACTTATAAGCAATTGTCTTGTTTAAGCTCATCTTAAATATTCCTTAATTTTCTAAGACAATGATATTGATGGTAAAGAAACCGAACCAAGTGACAGGAAAGAGATTTGTCATATGTGGTCTAGGGGACAAAAACTACTTTTCTTTCCTGTACAAGTCCAACACAGCTTCATAATGAGATTCAAGCCGTTTTGCGGAGGCAACTCGTGGTGTCATACGGTCGTTTGTGGTGTCCACTTAATGCGTTCCTGAACGCTATGCTATAGAAGAAAAAGACTTACCATATATTGTGCATGACTTGCACCCTGGTGAATCACGGAACATTGCTCCTTTACAACAAGTCCACGATTTGCCCGTATATCGGCCAGAGTGGTACTGGGCCAGGCTGACCGGGTTATCCCTGCAAGCTTACAAGCAATTCAATTATATTAATGAGAAACTCGACCTCAATTCATTGCTTGAAAAGAGATTCAATAAATCAATCGATACCCACTACATGATGATATTTTGCTTGATGTGGGTGTCCATGTTTTTTTCTATTTCGAGGCGATTCAAGGAAGCCAGAACGGATGAACTCCGAATGCTCCTAACTAGGAGTCGACGCTATTACATTCGAATTACTAGTTCGGATGCTGACTCGATGAAAATCGGAAAAATTCGAGTGCTCCGAGCCGCGAGTCGACCCTGTGACCTTCCGATTACTAGTTCGAGGAAACTCGAGTGTTATTGGGAAAATTTGAGGCGCTTATAGCCAGATTTTCAGGTTGTACGTGATCATTTAATGTGGACTACAGGAAAAGACCAAGGCACATTTCTCGATTGGCATACATACTTTAAACTTCATTGCCATGCATTTCTGGAATAATCGGTTTGCGTCAGGCCAATAGGCTTCCAAGTTTCAAAGAAAAGTTCTTATTTCCTACCTAAT
>BLAZ01000935.1:997915-1000264 GCA_014633955.1 Acropora tenuis
AATGCTATTGAAGCATTAGTGGAAGAAGGCCTGACCAGGATTTGATACCTGTCCTCTGCAACAGGGGTGTTGTGCCCTACCCGGTTGAGTCCTCAGGCTTTTGATACTACTTTAAGTAGCATTCTAAGCGTAATGCTATAACCTAAACCATGGCTGTGTATTTGTTATATTGATGGTATCAAATGGCTGTACACAACCAGTTTTATTATTGAGGGTTTGTTATGTTTGTCATTATTTGGTGATAAATATTTTGATAGTTTCTTAGAGCCAGGTGCCTTTTGATAGAAGTATACGATAGGTATAGAAATACAGGAATTTTTTCTGTTTTGGATCAGCACATGAACCTTTAAAGAAGTTTGACCAAATTAAGTTTGTGCTCTACATTTTTCCTCTAAACTATTGTAAGGCTGCGACAAATTCCATTGTTGCTGTTGTTTTTTTAGAATTGTTTAATATGGTGAATTATTTTTAATTTGAGTGGTTAAAATGGAACCAACATACTAAGCTTCAATGCATTTCTTGTAGAAAGGTTTGCCAACATCATCTTCAAAGAGGTTGCAGTGTAATCCTCTGTCAACTGGGGTGTGTAGTAAGTTATTTATTGAGGAACAAAATGATGGAATGAATTATTTTAAAACAAATAGGTATTTCATATTGTGGTAAAGGGCAGTGTGAGCTTGAATCTGGAGCTTTGAAATTAAGATAGCATTCTGTATGTTGTTTTTACATGATATCGAGGATGGGATAAGAATATACTTTATTTAGGTGAAACTCCATTTACCCAAAAAGCTAGTTTACAGGAAGCCTATAAGACAACAAAATTTAAACAAAAAGTATATGAATATATAGGTATATGCAATTTTTAACAAAAGACATAAAATGTGTTGTACTTTTGTTGACTCAAAGAATGCATGATTGTGTTGATTATGACAGTCAGCTAAAATTATTAGTATTGGTAAGAGGACTGAGTGGAGTACAATTCAGGGTGTAATCAGGTGAGTGATTTCAAATCAGCTGAGCACATAGCACAAGGCTGATTTGAAATAACGAGCATGATTACCCCTGAATTGTGTGAATCGAAGTCCTACTATTACCAATTACAGTAATTGTGTCAATAACGAAATGTGAGAAACTTCTTAAATCAGCAGTTGAAAGAAGTCAGTCAAAATCTAAGGAAAACATCTGTATAAAAGTCATTGAACCAGTTAATTTCATCCACATTTGTTTTCAATCTGCTCACACAAGAAATTTTCCTTGATTTTGATTGGCTACGTAGGTTGGGCGAGGTAGTTAAAGTTTATTGGCTAGTGGCATTAATTAACAGTGCTTAATTTTTATTGGCTGCTGGACTGTCTGATTTCGAATGTTTGTAATCAGGCAGGTCAAATTGGACAGTGAGGATCTGAAACAGCCAATTAAGCCATAAATAAGGGCTGTTAACAACCAATCATATTCAAGCATTTTGTTATTGCTACAATTAGCAATGTAAAGGCCTTTGAAGAAAAAAGTGTTTCATATTACTTTAATTCTAATGAAATCTATTAAAAGCATTATCTACCTGTTACAGTAAATTATTTCACACTATCAATACACAGTAGCTTGTGTATACCATTTGTATCATAAATCCTGTGTGTGTATCATTTTCTTATTCTTGCATTAGTCTTGATCATGATTAAAAGCTAGTTCTGGGTAGCATAGTTGTTCTGTAAGTATAGTTCAAAACTGCCTTCAATGTAAGAATTGAAAATATTTTAAATTTATCTTCCTTTCAGACTGTATTACTGGCCGATATTCTTCCATCTTTACTTATTAAAGTAACTGCTCCGTTCTACATGCAAAAAATTAAGTACAGGTAATAATATAACATGTTTCCATCACTTCTTCAGAAGTTAACCTACCATGATTAATCTATTGTGATTGTAAAATTTAACATGAATACAGGTTGGTTACTGTTTTTTGATATTCTTCATCTTCACATTAATTTTTTTAGTTTACGGATTGCAATTTGCATGATGTTTGCATTTGCTAGCTTCTTTATGGTGGCTTATTCTATAACTCTCTGGTTTAGCCTCTTAGGTGAGATTTTTGTCTCCAATATGTTGTTATGTTTGGATTATGTATAAAGTAATAATATTTATTGTATGTCTGCATTTATACTTAATTGACCTTTCCCTGCTGGGGCTTCTCTGGGCCAAATGAAACGAACTACTGGAAAAAACTTAACAGGTTGAGAATCCCAACTGGCAGAAGGCAGACCAGTTGGCTATATACAGGTACACTTGAGGAGTTGAACCAGGGACTATTTGAAACAAATCCACCTGGTGTTCAGCGGGGATTGGGGGGGGGGGG
>BLAZ01000935.1:1007410-1009910 GCA_014633955.1 Acropora tenuis
TTTTCCCTTTCAAGAACTTATGGTTTCTAGCTGCTTTGCAGGTATTCGTGTTAGTTGATGTTCTTTTCATTCGTTACCTTTGTTGTGCTGTTCTGTACTGTTCGTGAATTATTCCCATGTGTTAAATTGTACAACCTTGTGATCCCTTTCAGTTTTTTTTCCATTTTCGGTATCACTTCGCCTTTAAGCCGCATTTAAGGAATCGACTCAATGCCTGCGTTGTAGAAGGGATTTGTTTCGCTTTGTGGGCCGGAACCAGAGCAAGTAGATAGAACTCAGTCGTACGAAGCATTTGCACGGAAATATAACCGAATCTCGACGGAGCGAAGTTGAATTGAGCCCCGTATTTCTCGTTGGTTTTCAGAACATCAATTTAGTGTTCCTCGTGTTTGAAGCTTACTTTCATTTTCTTCCGTCCGTTTGGATCATGTTCGGCATAATCCTCTATGAAGGACTTCTGGGCGGCGCTTGCTACGTGAACGCATTTTATAGAATATCAAAGGAGGTGAGTTCATTGTCTGTCTGAGATATAAATTAGTAAAGTTAGAAGAGAGTTGTGATAATATCGACGTAAAGAAAAGAGTGCTTAAGCTAGTCGCGGACTAGAGAATTTGACCCAGTTTCTCTTCGAAAAGTGGCGTCAGACGAGACTAAAAATATCTTCCACGACTTTAGGTGAGGTCTCTGCGGAAAGTTCTTAGAGGACGTTTTAGTCTCCTTCGCAGTCTTTCTGTCGTTGTTGTTTTTTTATGTCGCGCTTCGAAGGAGACTGTGGCCGAGGTGTTGTCATGGTACAACAGAAGTTTCGAAAAACTGTGGATCCTACACTCAGTCCTGTGTGCATTGTTTTGAGAGATCTGATTGAGCAGATATTATCTCTTAAAATTACAATTGTGCACCATCATAAGTCTCTCGCAATTAGAATTTTGTTCAGTGTAAAGACTAAAATGATCATGTATAGATGGTGGTATTTGACAGTTCCCGTGCCTTAACCCTTACTGGTTACGTTTTCTCTCTCAGGTTAAACCAGAACACAAGGAATTCTCAATGGGTGTGGCTAGTATGGCCGACAGTTGCGGCATAGCGTTGGCGGGAGTGACTGCTCTACCTGTCCACAATGCTTTGTGCTCTAATTGGAGGAGCAAGATTCGTTGACTAGGGTGCAACTGTTCTGGCTTTCAAATGGGAGTATGAAAAAAATTTATGGACAATTTTTGCATTTTTGCTTTACTTAACCACCTACCACCACCTAAACAATTCAATTTTACGTGAATATCGATTGATTCATTTATTTTTACAATTAAAACTTCATTCAAATCTAAATATGTTTCATTCAAAGTTAAATGTTTCAGAGAATCGTGTGTTGGCCTACTCACATGAGAAAGAAACCTCTATTTATAGCTGTAGGACAGCACTCAAATGAACCGCACTGTCTTTTAAACATGTGAACGCTCTTTGCTCTGATACATGCGCCAGCAGATTGCTGCCGTACCTGGCATAATCTACTTCTCTTGATTGTCATGTAAGCTGAACCAACAGTCCAAGGATTACGGAAGATTCCGTCAGGTCAATACTCACAGCTTCATTTTAATGAAAATTTTAGCAACCTTGAAGTTTCTTCAAGGTGAAAATGAATTCTTTCCATTCCCAAAAAATACCCCCCATCCCCCCTTGCACCAGACAAACATTGACATGCGCAATTTAACAAGATGCTCCTTCTCCTGCTCCTGTGCAGTTTGAACGAGCGCGGTCTCTTGCGCGCTCCGGGGACGAGGATCAAGGGGGGGCGAACTTTTTTAAGAATTGCCACTCGAAAGCGTGCTCTTTGGGCGGAAGGACTTTATCGCAACCTTGACACCGGGTTTCTCTCAAAGCTGAAAAGATAAATCCAAAAATTCCAGAAAAAACGGATCAAGAATGCAATCGACGTACGTGCCTGACTTTTTGACCGAAATCATGTTATATAAACAAAGCAGCTAGCTGATATGCCTGTACGCTGAATCAAGATGTTATTCTCGGGTTAATCTGACAACTTCTCCTATATTAAGAAATCGCGGAGTTTGTCTTTAGAATTATTTCAACCCCGATATCAAGATTACAGATCCAGGGGGTGTACAAAGAACTTATATCTTAACATAAGCCGCTACCGTATATTAAAGTTGTGCAAATCATCTTTGAGATATGGTTATTGTAAGAATCTTAACAAGTTAATCTAGGGCAATTTGCATCGTTTAGAATTTTAGTTTGACGGGAAGATTTGCTAGAAAAGACGGCCAAATGTATTACATAGACGAATACTGAAAAATATATCTTGATGTACATGTAGTAAACCAGTCTAGCTTAATTGACTGATTGGAAGAAAGCCGCTTCACAAATCAGGTTTCATAAATAAAATATTTTTTATTGAGCAGATAACTGACCGAGACAAAAGCTAACTTGTTTTTATGGGCTTGAAATGAGGAATAATACTGCTCATTTCCGCCCTAATAATTTCCAGCAT
>BLAZ01000935.1:1051500-1054000 GCA_014633955.1 Acropora tenuis
AAATCAAATTGACCTAGGTTGAAACACATTGACCTAGGTTGAAAGAAATTGATCCAGGTTGAAACAAATAGACCTAGGTTGAAACACATTGACCTAGGTTGAAACACATTGACCTAGGTTGAAACAAATTGACCTAGGTTGAAACAAATTGACCTGGTTTGGAAACGAATTGACCTAAGGTTTTTTATTTGACCTGCAACATATACATTAAAATTAATATTAAGGAAATGGCTTGAATGCAGGAGTAACATACTTTCATTGAAAAAGATCATCTCAGTGATTGGAGTCCCCAGAAGGACTGCTGTTGGTGACTTACGTTTCGACAACCTGTGCGGAGCCCTTCTTCGGAGTCAAGTGACTTGAGTCTGAAGATGGCTTGTGTGAAGATTGGCTTGTCTGAAGATGACTTGACTCTGAAAATGGCTTCTGCACAGGTTCTCAAAACGTTAGTCACAAACAACAGTCCATCTCAGGACTCCAATCACCCAGATGATCTTTTTCAATATTATTATAATTAAGGAAAATTAAGATTCTTCTAAAATTGAAGAATGTGGACCCAGTCTACGTCAGTACGTAGACTTTATCTTCATCCAGTTTTGAGAAGGGAGTAGTTCTTTAACTTTCCTCACCTGAATCAAGATCAGTCAGTATGCTGTTAATGAACTCACAAAGCAACTTTCGCATCTCCTTCGCTGACATGTAATGTTCCTGAGTACTGAGGCTATGAAATTGCAAAAGATCAAAGCACAGAAACTGAGATACAAGTTGGTAATCTTTCAATAAAATTTGAGTGAAAGAATGAGTGGCAAGAGTCGATCAAGTAACTGAGAGGGTCAGCATGCATCTCTTTTGCTTGCTTGTTCTACTATAATAAGCCCTTATATAGCTTCCTAGCCACTTTCACTACCATTACATAGCGTACTATGAACATGAACGATTCCACAAATTTCCTATTAACAGAGAGATAATGGCATTGCTGGCAGTGATGCATTTTGCAACCTTGTTTTTTTTGGTTGAAAAGAAACTTCCACCCCTTGATTCCCCAGTTCAAACAAAAGGACACCGGAGACAAAGTCAGAAAGTCATTACAAGACCATTTCTCCCCTGAATCATGAAAAATTTGTTTGCTTCCAGTCCATGAATAACACAGGCTATTTGCATTTGAACTAGTTCTCCCAATATCACAACCAATCATATCATTATAAGAGGTGTCAGGTTACTCCACACATAATCTCAAAGCATTTGTCTCAGGAATTTATGCACCTATCAATGCTAAGCCCAAGGGGGTCAAGGTTTAAAGGACATTTCACCACCTTCAGTTGCCCCGGGTGGGGATTTTGACCAATTGTTTTGTCTCAGGGGTGCGTAATTTGAATTCTTGTCATAGGTGACAGATTCAGAGTCCTAGCTTTACAGATGCAGCTGAAAAAAATTCACTCCACCCCCAACCCCGTTGGTTTAATAGGCAATCTTTCAGGACTAGAATCCCAGGGGTAGATATTATGTCGGCACCGAGAAAATTCCCTGGGGGTTCACATTTTGCTGACTTCTTCAAAGTAAAAAGAAAAATACAAACTTAATTGCTTTGAGTCAGAAAACAAAACATGCTTTTGTTACTCAGAGAGATGCAAATAAGCGGCTGGGTATTCAGCAGCCAAGCCCTTCTTTAAGACAATTTCCACGATCGAACGTTCTTAAAATTGACAACAAGAAACCATTGGCTAGCAGTGTTGTACCTTTCCACGTTAGAACGCCGAGCAGTTAAACTGGCCATGATCGGAGCAAGTTTCTCGCTTATCAAACTAGAGGCTGCCATGACGGGTCTCTCAACTTCAAGGGAGTCGCATTTAATTGTTGTGTACCTATAACCTGGAATCCATTTCAATCCCAGTTCGAACGCTTCGAATATTAAGTTTCTCCCGCCATGTTGCATCATCTGCTGAAAGACTGGGGTTGACTCTCCCTTATTAGCTTCGTCAAGCGTGCAGAACTTTTAGCTTGTATTCCCATTTCTTCGTTGCACTGAGCGTGTTTTTCTGAATAAACTTAATATAGCACAATTCTCTCCATCGCTTTAGCCTCACATTAGCCTGCAAACAATGCACTTTTCCTAACGAACGCTTTATCACAATGATTCTTCACGGAATGTTTTTCCTTGATGTTAACACCAAACTTACTCCTATAGATATTTTAGGAGTAAGTTAATGATAATTCCAATTTTAGAAATCGTTCTTAAACCTACAGAATAGATACGCCAGTACAAAAAAAAAACTTTTTCGAAGTCTACACGAACTTAACCTAAAACTTTTAGAATTGGCTCCAAATTAAATTTTGTATTTTTATTACGCGTAACTTAAAAAATATTCCTTTTGAAAAGCGGTACAATACTTCTTTCTTATTGTGGAAATTTGCCTCTCAATCAGTTTAGCCTTTGCTTTCTTCGCGTTTATCAGTGTACAGTTAACAAGTGAAAACTATAAGAAAAGAACACGGTGACTAA
>BLAZ01000935.1:1064000-1066500 GCA_014633955.1 Acropora tenuis
CCGCATTATCCTAATATGAACACATTAAAGTTTTATGGAGCAGTCAGTGGCTGGTCGAGATCCTGGTCGTGTAAAGAGGCCCTAGCTAGCCTGTCTTCCCAAGACGCAAAGACGCTCAGCATGCATAAAAGCCAGTTTTACAATCATGCACTGAACGCATGACCTTGCGTCTCTGTCTTTGAAAACAACGGAATGTCGTAAAAGAACGTAGTGTTGGTCGAGAGAAACGACAAAAATTGCACTCTGCTACACTATCGGTCATGACTCCAAAACACTGTAGCCCTCCAGTGAAGTTCAGCCTATCTTCGCTGCACACGCTTGTGAAACGGGCTCATCATTCAATGTAATGTAACGTAATGTAATGACCCTCCCCTCTAGGGCTGTTCAGGGCCAATGAGGAAAACTACTGAAAGAAACTTCAATAACAGGTTAAGAATCCCAACTGGCAGGAGGCAGACCAGTTGACTATGTCTAAGTGTACGCGGCCGTGGAGTTGAACCAGCGACTACCTCAAACAAATTCAGCTGGTCACGGGTAAGAGCGGGACTTAACTCAAGATCTCCAGAAATCAACGTAATTGCCTCAGGTAATTTCTGATGCACACTCAATTTTGAGAAACGTCACGAAGTATTGTCTAAGCATATTTGAGCCTTCAGGTTTCGAGTTTGAGACGGTTTCTTTTTTTAGGTTGGTTTTGGGGTTGCTATTTTTGCCTCTTTAGGGTGCAAAATTAGAAGGACTCTCGCTGACTTTATTTAACGAGAAACGGGAAGGGACACCTCAATAGTGACGCTTGTTAAAGAACATATGCATCCAATAGAGCGGAATCCAGAACGCATCTGTCAAGTGCATAAATATTTTCGTTCTCTGTGTAGTGCTCTTTAAAACTCACCCATTCTTAGCAAAGTTACTCCACATTGTCATTACAGTCTTTGCGAACTTTATTTTCACGTTTTGTTCTGCTAAACTCGCACTGCTGTTGTAATGGTGAAAGTAACTACCAAACACAAATGGCAAATCGGTACTATGGAAAACTCCAGCCCAAGAAGGAAAATGGCTGCTGTGATAGTAATCGAAGCTGTAAAAGTAGGTTTTAATCTTCTTGTCCACAAATGCTTTAGCGGAAAGGATTGCCGGCGCTTTAAAAGCGGAATCTGTAATTACATCGATATATTGTTTTCTGACGACCAAAGGGTTGGTTTTGTTTGTCCAGTCTGTGTATTCGAAGATGATTGCATCTGGTACTTTTTCAGTCTGGTTGTAAACCCATCTCTTATTTCCTCTAACAAGGGTGTCAAACGTTGTTTTGTTTAGCCCCTTGTCTATACCTCGTATTCCTGGAACTAGACCTAGAAAAGAAAGAGAAGAAGTCGGAAGAAGTCAATGTATAAATATTTTAAGTTGCGGGGTATTTCGAAATCGCTTCTGATTTTAAATTTAACAATTGTTTTGAACGAAACGCCGGGAATGTTCCCATGCTGGTTTGAGTCGATTTTTCGATGAGGGAGCCAATATGCCTCCCCGAAAAAAAAAGTCTCCACTTATAATCCAAGATTTTATACATCTGGTGCTGAGAGTTTTACTGGTAAGCTAGTTGTGTCAAAATTGTGCACTGTTTGCGAGAGTTGTCAGATGAGTTGCTTGTGAGATACAGGTAACTGCGAGATCAGCTATTCATCAGTTTGTCTGAACACGAAAACCACCCCATGGGAGTTATTACTTGTTTCAAACTGGTTTCAACTTTGAGTTGAGCGGCTGCAGTTGAGCGACACGAACAATATTGTGTCGATTGACTAAGACAAATTATAATATAGTGATATGAAATAGGGCATTAAATATGCTTTAATGGTGTACATACCTTTTATTGGGATAACAAAGAAAGCTCCCTCATTTTGTGTAACGCCAATGATTGCTGAGATTCCAGTCTGATTAAACTCTCCTCGGAGAAGAAGATTGATGGGCAAATCTATAAAGAATAAGGAAAATTGTAACAAAACACCGTGTAGAAAAGGATGATGAGAGCAATAATCTTAGGTCTCAATGTATTGTGCACTTAATCTCTCAGGATAAATAAAATTTTTGCTTGCTGCCTATTTATTATATTCTGCTTTCAAAGGTAAGTTTTATTATTTGCAAGTGACTCAAAATAACACCTTTTAAAAAATGGTGATCGGCGACTGGAGGGAATCGCGACATGTCATCTTTTGCAACAGTGAACTGTGCATTCATTATGTTCCTGATATTTTTATCCTGCAAGCATTCTTTCAATCCATGCATGTCACATCCAATCTTGCTCGCGAAGGCTCTGTCAACAAGATCCAAACATCATCATACATACAGTGTTTTCAAAATAAGCTCTCAGCCATTACATCCTATGGCAATTTATCTAATTGTGACGCCTACTTTAACTCTACTGAATTCCCAGTCTCAGCAAAATGCTGCTGAAACTTAGCTTGCCTCTGCAATGACTCCCCTTCCGAAGACCCAACGTCTACTTTAA
>BLAZ01000935.1:1172675-1175175 GCA_014633955.1 Acropora tenuis
TCTGTAACTCTCTATCAATGGCTTCAGTTTTGGAATAAATAAGTGTAGCCAACTCTACATTCGAGTGAACTTCTTTTCATCTTGAAAAACGTTTCTTAGAAAAACTTATATGTTAACATTGTTTTTCTTGTTCCCTCTGTTTTCACCAAAATATTCAAATGTTTTCTCTTTTTCTATTCTGGAGCAAAGTACTCAGCATTGAGGCTTCCTACAAAGTAGTTTGCAAATGAACAGATAGATCGTGGCACAAATGTCGCCAGAAAACCTTCATCCCGTGAAACTGTCGCTTAATGGCTAAGTTCGTTTTATTTGTTGAAATAATGTTTCTGCAAGGATAAAATGACCAAAAAAGCCAAAAATTCCAGTGCCTTGCTAAAGCTCAGCTTCTTTGTCTTAGCCTACTTATTAGCTGTGATGCTAAGGACTTCAAATCAGTTGCAAAAGCTCCAATCTTAGACATCGAAAGAATGTCAATAGCTACCCGGGAAAATAAAACAGACAAACATGCACAATCAACTATCGAATCTTTTTGCAGACTACTTATAAATGATCCGGTAGCAATGAACCCAACGTTCTCTGGAGATCAAGAGTGGGAAATCCCGCGGGGAAACCTAAATATCGAGAAGGTAATTGGTCGTGGTGCATTTGGGGTTGTGTCGCGTGGCGTTGCGTGGAATGTCCCCGGAAAGCCAGGGTGGACTGTGGTTGCCGTAAAGAGCATTCAAGGTGATGCTCAGTTGTACTAGTTGAATAGTTATGAGTTGCTTAAGTATAGCATTTTCTTTACACAAAGCTTCCACTTTTTGCAATTTGGTTTAATAACGTTTAACATAAAGAAATTATTATAAAAGTGGTTTCCATCGTGAGATAAGTCACACTAAATTG
Organism: Acropora tenuis; assembly: GCA_014633955.1. Lineage (NCBI taxonomy): Eukaryota > Metazoa > Cnidaria > Anthozoa > Scleractinia > Acroporidae > Acropora > Acropora tenuis. The sequence goes on from BLAZ01000935.1 coordinate 1,173,561, forward strand.
TGTTTTATAATTGTTTTGAAGATAGATGATTTTATTTGACTGATTGATTGATTCATATTTTCTGGTTTTCATGAACAAAGATTGCAACTCGTTCCTTCTCAGTTCTAACGCAGACTGCACACTATTAAACTAAAGATAAAACAAGACATAAAATAACTGGTCAAGAACCCTTATATCTCCGTGACGCTGTTGCCACAAGTAATTTTGTTACCATTTAAACTAGTCTTTTTGCTTTGTTTATGGAAAACAGAGGACGCTTCAGAAAGAGAGAAAAGAGACCTGCTATCTGAGTTGGCACTTCTCAAAAACCTTGATCCTCATCCTCATGTCATTCAGCTGTTTGGGTGTATCAGCACTGAAAGTAAGTTTGTAGAGAAGAGCTTTTACCACCACGATTGGCTATCTAGCAAATGGAACGCGTGGGTTCTGTCGAACTGAGAGAGCTAGCTGCCTTCCGGAGCAGTGTCAGTTTGATTAAAAGCAGCTCTAGGTTCAGCAGAACTAACTAGCTGCGTTTGCGGACTTAGCGACCTGGAAGACCATTTCTGAGAATTGGCAAGCGCCTTCATTTTGTTCAACGCTGCATTTCTTTTAAGATAATCACGAATACACTACCGTTACATATTTTCCAGGTCTGTTGTGCTTTTAGGATAAACGACGAAAGACAGTTGTTAATTGATGAACACAAAAACTCAAACACAAAGACGCGCCAAAGAATAGACGGGACAGCATCATCTGCCAAGCAATATGAATGTATACAGAACAGAAGCACAGCGCCATACATCATTCCTTACCATACTGAACTACTACACTAGGATTAAGTGTTTTTCTGTGCTTTTACTACAATTGCGAACATGCCACTCTTTGACGTGTGGTGTCAATAATAAAGGAAAAAAAAATTCCCTCTTTTTGTCAATAGTCGGGCAGATCTACGATTTCTCTAGTCCTTGAGATTTCTTTTTGTCTATTATAAAGCTCGTCCATTGGTTGTGCTGGAGTATGCGCAGTATGGTGATTTGCTTGGTTATCTAAGGAAAAGCCGAGGAGTGCAAGACAACTACTATAGCGACCCCTCAGTCAAACCACGCTCCACGCTCACCTCAAAGCAGCTCTTGAAATTTGCTTGGGAAATTAGTGATGGGATGAAATATCTCTCCATGAAAAAGGTAACCTGCATGCGTTTTTAAAATTGTGACCATGTTGTTTGCTGGACAAGTTCAAATCTCAAGTTAATATGAGATAGTTGTGGATTCATTCAACTTGTGTTGGAAATATTTTAATATTTCCAACACAAGTTGAATGAATCCACAACAAAAACAAAAACAAAAACAAAAACAGAGCTGATGATTACCAATGGCCGTCAAATTCTGGGAACGTTTGTCGCTCGGGAAATTTGCCGCGTTTGAACAGGCAGTGCGATAGAAGTGAGCGTTTTTCAAAGGCTTGATAATCAGTAGTAGATAAACATTTTTTTTTGTCTTAAGATAATCCATCGTGACCTTGCTGCACGGAATGTGTTGGTGGGAGAGGACGAAGTGTGCAAAATCACTGACTTTGGAATGGCCAGAGATGTACAAGAAGAGGACATTTACATCCGAACGCACGAGGTTCAATT
>BLAZ01000935.1:1201277-1202834 GCA_014633955.1 Acropora tenuis
GTACTAGATTGATCATTTTGTTTGTCTACTTGTCCCAAGATAATCCATCGTGACCTTTCTGCACGGAATGTCTTGGTTGGAGAGGACGAAGTCTGTAAAATCACTGACTTTGGAATGACAAGAGATGTACAAGAAGAAGATATTTTCGTCCGAATACATGAGGTTCAGTTTTTTTTTTTTTTTTTTACTTAAGGGAAAAAATTATTCAGGACCGAAGCTGATTTACCAGACTTCCTTCCGTCCTTTAATTTTTATGCAGGTGAACAATCATAAAATACATTTTTATTTCATAAACGCAGAGTCTCTAAATGCGCTTCTTGCCGACCAAAAAATTCAAGTGTCTGACATCAACATTCTTCCCAGGAACTCTTCCTTGGCTTTTGGCCCCGGCCCAGAAGCCAAACTGACGAGGTCCTGATGTTTTGCAGAGCGCCTTGAAGAAATGTTTCACATTACATGCAGAACTCGTGGCTCGATTTTTTTGTCCGTCAGCCAATTATGTCATTGATCATGTTGTTGTCGTTGCCTTCAGTCGCCGTTGCTCCATTTTCCGATGATTTTTAGGGTTGTCTTCCAATCAAGTGGACAGCACCGGAAGCTCTCTTTGATAGCGGAGCCTACACGACAGCTAGTGATGTGTAAGATGCTTTTGTCTAATTTTGGTATTTATACAAGGTGTAGAGTCTTTAGGCCATGATTGCTGAGGAAAACTCGCGAAGAAATCCGATTGTTCCTTGAACGTTAATGGTTAGCGTGGGTCTATCAAGGTATGGGTGCACAAAAGCACGCGATGAAAGTCAAGATTTTATGATGCTAATCATTCATCCCATCAGTCTCAAGTGAACCAGAACCAGTTTCTTTATAAGACTGACCGACTTTGTTTGTGGACAATATCCCGCGAAACAGAAAAAATTAACTTTCTCCATCGCGTTTTGATTGGTTTTGCGCGAAAAGTTAAGAGGTTCAAATAATAAAAGAGGAACTGTATAAAAAACAAAATTAAAAAAGAAAAAGAATACAAAAATGAAAAAGGTGGACAGGCGTTAGCAACAAAACAGTTGGTGACACGTTTTGCATGATTCTCGCACTTAGAATACTATTTAATTAAAGGCGAACGAAGACCTGAAAACTTCAGGACTGAAAGGTATTTGAACCGGTCCAAGAATCTACCAAGTAATTAAGGATCACTTTTCAAACGTTGACCGTGTAGCACTGATATTAGAATGGTCTAAGTAGTTTTGTAGAGTAAGTAACATTGCTGAGAAATCCCGATGTTATCGCATCTGAGCGTTAAGTAAAGGATAATGCCCAGCCCCGAGGCCTTCTTAAAAATAATGACCGAGCGCGAAGCGCGAGGTCATTATTTTTAAGAAGGCCGAGGGGCGAGGGCATTATGCGTTTTAATGCACCTTTTCATTGTTTTCGAACAAAGAAGCTAACGAACTGCTGTAAAATATTTTCTCGCTAGTTCCCGTGAGACTATTCTAATCCCGCAAGGATTTTGCAAGCACGCTGATGCCAAAACGAAACTATAGGGAGTATTTGCTTTACAGTGAG
>BLAZ01000935.1:1270528-1273028 GCA_014633955.1 Acropora tenuis
ATGCATGATCTGTCGGAAATTCGAACCCAGTATTACTGGTGGTAAATCTTTACTCCTGAAAACTGGGTTCTACTGTGCATTTCCTGTTGCTTGGCGTTGCTGATGATATCATTCCGCAAATATATAAACGAGCATTCTATGTAGCTTAATGTTCCTTGCGTTTTCGGTCAAAAGTAAATATTTTATCACTTTCAGAGGTTCCGTTAGTATGAAAATGGATGCATCTATCAGGAGTGTACCGAGTTGGATGTTTATCGCAATCGTTTTTGCCTTGCCATTTTTAGAGTCATCTAGTAAGTCATGCTAAATACGAACAGTAGTAACTTTAGCTCGTCTTTCTGTTGCTGTTGTTGTGCGTGACTCTCCTTTTTCGCTTGAATTTCTTCAGTGGCACAGTTTCCCTGGACGAAAGAGCCTAGTTCACCCATCGTCGTGGTCGAGGGAGTTAATAATACGGACGTGCGTCTTGAGTGGGACTATGATGCTGCAATTGTCCCATCAATTTTGACTGTCAATATAGAGAGGAAAAGAGACGGTAAAGAAAAGCCTATTGCTGTTAAAGGCGGTCAATCCAGTGCCAGACCTTCTTCCTTGCTGCTTGAAGATAGAAATCAAGATGGAAGTGAATACGAGGTTCTCGATCCAGCGACTCTTGTGTTAAAGGAGGTTAACAATGATGAAGAATACGAGTACGTTATTTCAGTCGCTTACTACCCTTCTTCATCTCCGAAACCATCAACTGTTTCCAAGTCAGTTTTTGTTGACGTGAAAGGTGAGGAAGGGTTGTGTTCAATTCCATTTTTTTCTCTTCAATAATCCATGTATTAACGTAATCATTTCTGACTTGCACCTCAAACCAGATACGTAAGTTCCAGTTTTGAGGACGCTAATCAATAGGCAATGTGGCATCGTTAGGCATCATTTTGTGTTTGTCATCGATAGCATTAGTTGGCCGAAACGCTCCACAAAAATAGTGCTAACTATAGGGTGGAATATTATTTAAAACCATTATTCTGTAACTCACTTAAACGGAACTTTACTCACACGGCTATGTCGAACAAAATATTTGAAACATTCGATTCCTTTTGAATGAAATTCTTTAAATAATGTCGCCGTGATATCAACGGTTATTTTTCACAGAAAGCCCAGTCTTCTGATTTTGATTAACAAAAAAGTAGATATATCTGCGAAGTAAACCCTTCGCGAACTGCGCGTCAAGTTTTGCCAACTATTGTACCATCTGTATCACAAAAATCACGCCATTCCGAAATACGGAATGTAGGTGGCGGTAAAATGTTATTGCGAAAACGTTTTAGCAGTAATTACTCCATAATGCAACATTAACCAAGTTACAGTTTCCTATCAATGTGGGAAAAAAAAAATTGTTCTAATACTGTGTCGTAATGACTCATACATTCTACGTATTATAATTTGCATAAAAACAGTTTTTTATTACTTATATTGTATTGTTGAATATTCAGGTATGAGTTGACGTTTACCTATAGATTACGTTTTAAGCTGAAATTTCGTTATTCTTCGTCGATTTGCATATGCGTGATAAGCCTTGTACAGATTTTTCAGCTCAGGCTTTGAGAACCGTAAGTAGTGTCGATTAGTTCATGTTATATGTAATTAACATTACATTTTGAAACGGTTGGTCGCATTTGGGTTTTCAAGTGACGGAAAGCATTTGAAAGCTAATGAATCACGTCCATTTATTTACGGAATGTTAGCACACCTATTATGAGAAATGTTTGTTTCCAAGTTTTGCTTCAGTTTCACACTTAACACCCTTTTTTATTTATTTTTCAAGCAGGAAATCGCGGCGCGAGTTTGGGTGGAAAAAAAATTCTAAAGAATGTGGAGCCCAAATACGAAGGCCCATTTGCTACGCAGCTTGTTACTATTATTTTTTTTATGACTGGTTCTGTAACTTTAAAAGTCAATTGTCTCAAGCGTGATACCTTTGGGAAAACAACTCTTCTACTATAAGTGAGTGAACATGGTTGTAAGCATGGACATTAGAGCATACCGTAAATCATTATGTTTTGGGTTAACAAGTCATTTGACTATTGCCCTGTTGGCATTCCACTGACACCCTTAGTCAGTTCTTGCTGAATTTACAGGTTGGAATACAGGACACCTTTGTCTAACACGCCTTGATGCCTGGTTTTGTGGAATTCATTTTGTCCTTCTAGTCATTAAATTTTTGCACGACATTCAGTAGATTTGAATTAATTTTGTGTTTCAAGAACTATAGGGATGAAATAACCACAATTTTCAATGTTGTGTCATCTGTACTGCTCTGCAAAATGCCATGGTCACAAAATAAAAATCAGCCACTGAAATAGTCTTCAGTTGGAAAATTAGTTGAATTATGAGCTCAGATGGGAAGTCCTTGTGACTTCTAAATGAAACCAAAGGGTATCCTTCTATGCCCACTGCCTTGGTCCAGTGGGCTTGTGGTTATTTTTCCTCTTGTTTTTTCCAGACACTTGGT
>BLAZ01000935.1:1285869-1288369 GCA_014633955.1 Acropora tenuis
TATGAAACAAGTAGTAACCAAAGTATTCACAAAACCAGCAATTTACACTCAAAGCGTGTCATGATCGCATAAACAAACAAGAAACTTGAAAGAGGAAAACCAACCGTCGATGTGTGACAAAGCTGGCAGTCGTCTTCGCGCGATTCGAATGAATTGACAAGATTTCAGTGGATTAACCAATGAAATTCCAGATTGGACTGCCCAATCAGACAAAAGTCTCCTTTGTTATTTATGATGTTATTCAAGTTAAACAGAACAAAAACATGGTAGTGAAATAAAAAATACCGTAATACCCTTTTAAAACTGAAGGAGTAAAACAGGTTCCTCTGTAAAAGGGCTCTAAGTGGACAGGCTCGTAAAATCTAGGTTCTTATATGCAGGTTTTCAATGTATCATAGGAGAAAACATTTTACTTACTTTCCTTGATGATGCCAGAGACTTCCCAAGGCTTTCTACTCTTTTCAGCTCATTGGTGAGGTCTGTTTCTACAATGCATAATTTAAAGCCCATAACTCAAGGTTCACAATAAAATTGTTTCAAGAAAGCTATGTCAGTGAAAGAATTTGCTTTTCTTACCAATGCTGCTTTCCTTCTTTCCTCGTTTGGACTTCTCTGAACCAGTCCTAGGCCTAGTCCTAGGTCCTTCATCTAGATCTGGGTTGGACCCAGCCATTCCCTCGAGGCCTTCCAGTCTCTTGTTGCATTCATCATAAGATCCTTGAAGTAAAAAGGTTCTTAACATAATTTCAGACTGCCGACATTCAAAAGTCGGTCAACTTCTCTCATAAATTTAAATCGCTCAAGTCTGTGTGTAGGGAAAGGCATCCATGACCTAGCAAATTATCCTAAACTTGAACACAAATGCATCATGTAATCAACGTTATTTGACTTGGGTGGTTCAACTATTTTTATCAAGTTGCAGGAAACCTAAGTTAACTTACCAATGAACATAAGCGTAGCAATGTATTTTTTGGAGCCATCTTTAATAGTTATGCTTTCCATAACTTTTGCATTTTTATCGATGTTTTTCCTTTCAACTACGCTGTAGCGTAGCTCGTCCATAAAATAAATAATGCAGAAGTTGCGCTTCTGAAAATCTGAAACCCAAAACAAAGACTGTTCACTAATGGCATGGTCATTAGTCGAAAAAATTATGCAACAATGATTAGTTTAACAATGCCAGGTCATAGGAAAAGACACAGAAAGCTCAACAGGTAAATATAACAATGACTTATTTCACAATCCCATGATTTAATTATGTATCGTGCCGTACACAATGTTCAAACAACTTATTTATTGACCTGAATGTTGCTGAAATCATTTCTCAGTCAAGTAATTAAATTTCATTAAAATTGGGGATTAGCTTTGCATCAACAAGTTCGTTTACCTAAAACCTTCTGCGTTTCGGATTTTAAATTATTAAAATACGAGGATTTTCTTATCTAGGTGTAAAACGGAACTTAGCATTACCAAAACAGCTACACACCTTCAGGGTGGTTTTCCATAAATTCCTTCATTTGCAGTCTTGCACTCATCGTTTTTTTAGACATTTTTACGTCGCAATCAGCAGAAATGACAAATCCCTCTCAAACGAAGACGGTGAGAATTTTGGTCGCATCAGAACTCTTATATATGTACAGTGTTGCAATAATGTGAGGTAGTAAGTGTTAAAAAATGTGAGGACTTCCGAGCAGTGGTCATGCTTTAACCTTCTATGGCCAAGTTCAAACACCTATCCAAGCTCATTCTGCATTTCTTGAGTGATGGATACCTTTAACGGATCGAGCTGCGGTCATGCCTTTAACCTTCTATGGCCAAGTTCCAACACCTATCCATGCTCATCCTGCATTTCTTGAGTGATGGATACCTTTAACGGATGCTCGGACTGTGGGCATTTTTTGCTTTGAAAGTACCGTCAATGAAAGAAACTGGACAACACAAACTCGAACAACGTTAACTCTGATCGTGCATCATACGTAGCAGACAATGCAAAATACTCACACACAATCATTCAAATTTTTAAACTCCAATGCGACCGTTGTTGATCAAAACTAATAGCTCGAGGTATGGTGACTAATGGCAATAAAGACCATCGCCTCGATCTCATGCTCCCGGTTGAGCCGTAATTCCCCATCATGGCGGAGTATGTGTGCTCCGAGGAAGGAGATGAATTGTATTTTACCTCTTCAGATGTGGATGAAAGTCCACCTCCTAAAAAAATAAAAGATATTGATGATTATGATGATTCATCGTTTTGTGAGGAAGACGATACTGGCATTTATCCTTCGAGCGACAGTGAAATAGCAGAAAAAAGACAAGTGGTAACACCTCAGAAACATAAAATTCGGATAAATGATACAGGGCCAGCTGGAGACACGGATACGATCCATTGTAGTGGGGTTCTTGATAACACGGAGTATCAAAGCGAGCAAGATACCCGATCTGAGTGCAGTCATGTAGATGACATTTGCTCGAACTATGCATCAGATAATAACATTTC
>BLAZ01000935.1:1430270-1440270 GCA_014633955.1 Acropora tenuis
AATATTGCCGGGAAAAAGTCCTTGGATGGATAGGAGAACTCGAAGCACTATCTTAGATAGCAAGGAGCCAGCCTCGTGTAGCCTGAATTGTTTTCATGAAGGGATATAAATCCAAGTTTACTTATTTCATGCGCACAATCGAGTCGTTTCAAGACTACAATGACCCAATCCAAGAGGCGATCGACGACTTACTTCTACCAACACTACCGCAACTTACCGGTCAAACGGAGCCCCTACCTAGAGATCTGCATCAGCTCATCACCCTGTCACCAGCTAAAGGAGGGCTGCGCATACCTGACTTAAGTTTGAAGATGGACAGAAGCTGCTGCTTCTACGTCAATAAGCACTTCGCACGTAGATTCTATTACCACACAGAGTAAGTTCATGGTGGCAGGCGAGAATTCCATAGTGGAGTTAAAAAGACAAAATCATCAAGCCTTGAAAACTGTGTCCGTGAAATCGGCAATGGAAAGTTTTGACTCCATTCTACTCTTAGATCTGTTGCGATCAGTTGACCAATTGAGAGACAAGGGTGTGAGCTCACGGCTTACCACAGTGCCTCTTGTCAATCAAGGTCTAGTGCTGAACAAACAAGAATTCAGAGACTCTCTGCGTTTAAGGTACAATATGCCTCTGTCTGACTTACCAAGCAATTGTGCTTGTGGTGAGAAGTACTCCATCTGCCATGCCCTGTCATGCAAAAAGGGAGGGTTTGTGGCACAGACATGATGGTGTTCGCAACTTACTTACCTCGCTTGTTGGTAAGGCTTGCACCAACATTGAAGTCGAACCACAACTACAACCTCTCAATAATAAGCGATTCAAACTCAGAAGCGCAGTAACATGCTGGACACTGGACTTCAAGGCAGGGGCTTTTGGTCTTGTGGAGTTACAGCATTTTTTGATGTCAGAGTAATGCATGTTAACTCTAAGTGTAACCAGGGAAAGACAACATCCACAATCCTTAAGGAGCAGGAGGAGGAGAAAAAGCGGAAATACCAACAGAGGGTATTGGACGTTGAAATGCGATCTTTTACTCCCCTACGGCGGGATGGGAGACAACTGCAACTGCTTTCTCAAATGCTTAGCTGAGAAGCTCTCAGGACAGAATGAGGGACCGTATCACATGACTATTACTTGGATTAAAACATTGCTTTCTTTTAAGATTTTAAGGTCGGTACACAGATGCGTAAGAGGTTCCAGGATACCCTTCCACAAAATCCAACAAGGGGATTTCATTGATGACTGCCGCTCAAACGCTATTAGTATTTTAAGATCTTTTTAATATTTTTTGTTTCACTTTCAAACGAAATAATAGGGTGTTGAATATCTATACTTTTCTTATAAAATGTATGTATTGTATTCTTTTTTTTAATAGCTTCTTTAATGTAGATAGATTAGGGTAGTGTTCACCAACAAGATTTTAGTATTTTTAGATTTTTGTAGCTTTGTTATGACTCTTTTGTTATGACTCTTTTATGCCGGTTTTCCGCTGATGTAAATTTGTATGCATGGAAAAAAAGATAGACCATTTTGAAAAGAATTATCTTTAGTCCTGATTTAAATGCCTGCAAATTTGACGACATGCACAACTGAAATGGCAGTTCATTCCACAGCTTAGGGGCACATACAGAAAATCCTCTATCACCGTAGGTAACAGTTCTAGATTTAGGAACACTAAGCAGATGTTGAGACTGAGATCTAAAATTGCAAGTATGCTTAGGCTTATTAACTAGCTCAGATAGGTATTCGGGAGATAAATCATTGAGTGCTTTCAATTGCAAGTCAACAATAGCACTTTAAACCTTTATGATAGGAAACAGGGAGCCAATGTAGTCAAACCAGAACAGGAGTTATATGATCATATTTACAAGTAAGAGTTATGATACGAGCCGCAGTATTAAGTATTGACTGAAGTCTATCTATTTTGTATTTTGGAAGTCCGATAAGTAAAGCATTACAATAGTCCAGCTTTGATGAAACATATGCATGGACTAACGTCTCAGTAGAATTTTCACCCCAATATTTTCTGATCTTACTAATATTTCTAAGATGGTAATGAGATGATCTGCATAAGTTGCTTACATGTTCCCCGAAAGATACAGTTTGATCAAGCAAAACACCTAGATTGCGTACAGTATAAAGTATTGCTCTGCTCTATACACTCATTATCAATATGAACGTTGCTGAGGCAGGGTCTTGGACGGAATTTAGAGCTAAATACAATGACTTCCGTTTTATCATCATTCAACTTTAACTTGCTTAAAATCATCCACCTGTAAATTTCCTCTACACAGTGTTCAACTCTTGACTTAGCCAAGCACCCATCATCAGCAGAGTCAGTTTTGAAGGTAATATAGAGCTGAGTATCATCAGTGTAGAAATGGTACTGCAAACCATCAGACTTGATGATGTCAGCGACTGGAGAAGTGTATAACATGTACAAGAGTGGGCCCAGTACTGAGCAAGCTTACGGTACACCAGAATCCAGGGACCGAAGGGAAGACCTCAACCTGTACATAATATTTGCGTGATGCTTAAGTAAGATTCAAACCATGCAATAGCACTTCCTTTGACATCAAACCGAGTACCGAGACGCAACAGTAAAGTTGAATGATCTACAGTGTCAAGTCAAGTGCGGCAGAAAGGTCCAGAAGGAGAAAAAGAACAGATCTGTTGTTATCAATTGCCCGGAGAATGTCCTTTTGTACTTTAACAAGAGCTGCTTCAGCACAGTGGTGAATTTTGTAGGCAGACTGAAACCATTCTTCGAGATGGTGGGTACGGACATGATCAGTTAACTGCACAAAAACTGCCTTCTCGGTGACTTTTGACACCATCACTAAGTTTGAGATCAGACGAAAATTCAGCTCCGCCACCTTAAGTGTCTCAGGCATGGTGCCAGTCATAAGTGACCAGTCATAAGTCACCAAGCTGGCATGTAGTAGACTCACAATACAAAGGTCAGCACTCGCAGTTCTCTTTTCGTGAAGATCAGCATGTATCTTGTCAATTTTCAGAGCGAAAAAATCTGCAGAAGCATTCACGAGGGAACAAGAAGATGGAGGATAGCGCTTTACACAGGACTTTTTCAGCAACTTGTTTACAATGATAAAGAGAACCTTCTGATTACCAGAATTTTCACTAATTACCTCTCTGTAAAAGGTGGTTTTCAAGTTACATATTAAGTTACTGACAAAATAACACTCATGCACATAACATTCACGGTCAGATTGCATTTTCGATTTCCATAATTTCCTCTCCAGTCTACATCTCTTGTTTTTCTCATCTGCAACCTCTTGAGTGTACCATGGGTTCGCCATGAGCGCCGTCTATAACAAATATGCGAGGAAGGAAAAACTTTTTGCTTTAAGAAATTTTGGTTATTAATTTAAATGGAATTAAAAGCTCCTGAAACACCAAAGAAATCGTGTAATGTGGATTAACAAAATAATTTGCTTTTGCTGCGCTTCTCACTTCCAGGCTTGCTGCCATGTGATCAATAATTTCGGAAAGCTTGGGATAAAGGAGAACCTTGCTGAAAAGCTGAAACAAACTGGACAAATCGAAGTAATTCCAGATTAAGAAGAAGTGCTACGTACGAAAATTTGCAGGAAATTCTTTAGGAAAGTTACAGTCCTAGCAGATGGTGTGAAAATATCAACAACAGTTTCAATAATTGATCTTTGCTCTGTTTTCAATTTGAAATTGCTGTCTTTTCCAGCTTTGGTCAAAGCGAAATCCAACACCTCGCTAAATAACGAGTCCATTTTCTGATTTCCTGTTTGCTCTAAGAGCATGTGCCGTGAGATCCAAATAGCCAGATTTTGGCTCAACTCTTGCAGAGTTTCCCAGAGCTTACACGAAGAAAGCAGCGTAAGCACTGGGGTCGACAACGGATCATGCTCAACCGTAAAATCTTCCACGATCAGCCCTTTCTCTTGTATAGATCTGACATTCAGTAAAGAAAGTTGAAATGGAGCAGTGAGCGCATGTTGTAGATTTTTATTTACACTTGAATATGGTTAGATGGGTTACGACTGAAAATACTGGTTGGCTGAGTTGGCCTTTGATGTGCTATTTGCACAGGAATCCGTCTGAAAATTTCAGGGCCAGGCAAAGGATGACATAGCCGCTAAGTTGAATAGATAGTTCCAAATAATTAAAGGTAGCAACGCAATTTCTACAGTAAATGATATTACATAGAAACCACTTTCTCTTGATTCTAAGCTGCATTCTTTGCTGTCCAATAATAAGAACCAAATCAGCGATTCCATTGTCATTATAGAAACAAGCACAGGCTCTCGGAATTCCATAAAAGTAATCAAGTTTAGCAATGGAAATTGACCCAAACCAGCCAAGCGAAGATGACTTAATCATAGTAGAAAAACATCCAGTTTTGATGGAACCATCAACCAAATTGAGCTGATAAACACGTCCCCATTTTCCAGAACAACTTATACAAACACTACTCGTGTTGATATCATTGTAGGTATAGTACTTTACATACATGAGACACAAAACTAGAGAAGCCAGAAACGCGTAGCCGAACATCATGTCACACCATGATATCAAATGCCTGATATCAGGGCATTTGAAGATACGAAAGGATCTTTCTGTATCACGGATGTGATACAGAAACGTCATGACTATGCCTACTGGTTAATGAGTCAAGCTATCGTAAGCCACACAGTTTTCGTTGATGAATGTGGTTACAACATATGGACAGGTAGAAGCCAGGACAGAGCAATACGAGGAGAAAGAGCATACAGGCCAGTCTGTGGGCAAAGGGGAAGAAATCTTACTGTCACACTCGCCATTCCTCCAACTACTGGCCTTGTTTTTCACTCTGCAATAATAGGAGGGATGAATGCTGAAAAGTTTGCAGACTTCTTGGCCAAAACAAGACTTCATCTTGATCCGGATGAACAAGTTGTACCCATCTATGACGGCGCACCTTTCTCTCTGTTCAAGCAAAATCATCTTCAACCATCTACCACAAAACGTTACACCAGTTTACGGGGTAACCTTTCTGAAATAACTACTTTTGATATCCTTTGGGGGATTAGTATACCAAACGCTTAAAACATTCTCATGTTCAGCTACAAAATGTCGTTTAAGTTAGGAAATTTTTTCACGAACAAGTAAAGCGCCATTGATTGACTTTTTTCTCTTATCATTTATTTAAAACATGCAATTCATGTCCAGTCACCCAAGAGATTGTTACATTCATGCTAATGCTTTTGTAATCCCACAATAGATTGTCAATGTTTATGATAATTATTGCACAAACGAATTTTCTATTCTTTATGAATGCTTGTCAATAGATGCAATTGTTTGTTGGTTGGTGTTATTGAGGAATACTTTGATGTAAATGACTATAAAGTTCCCGCTTAAAATATCTGAGCGCGCATTTGTTTGTCAGTTAACGTTATTGAATATCGATACATATTCAAATATCCTAATTGAAAGTTTGATCAAGTGAAATGTATTCTAGAGTTAATAAAAAACTTATTTACGTTATTGATACAACTTTTGGTATCAATGAAAGCATATTTTCTGGTAATGAACAGCAAAAGGTGTAATGTTCCAGTTCATCAAAATTAACTGAAAATGTGTCCTCATTTTGATCAAATTCGGACATGGCAACGATGTGTAAAACTCGCTTTCTTCAGCACGTACATCTATATGAAGTGTGTCAAAACTATTCCATCCAGTTAAGAAATGACTGATTGAATAGCTGTTATCGAAGTTGCGCCCATGGGCAAGGCCTCCTTTGTTTACAGCCACATGCAGATGAGGGTTATGGGTCAATAGAATGGAAAATGACCCATTAGCCTCGTTTATGTGTTAAAACCACTGATAACTGCGATAAGAGCTATCCTTTAAACTTTGACCAGAAACGTTGCAACACATCGAAAGGTTTTGGTGCCCTTTTGGCTTACTGCATTTGATCGACAACTGATAACTTTTTTTTTTCGGTTTTCTCTATAGCTGCAATCTTTTCTTTCATATCTTTTTGCTAATCAGGAGCTCAACTATGTGTCGTAGGGTTTTTAATAAAGCAATCATTCTACCCTGGCTAGCTGGATATGAAATGATCATCACCATCCAGCGCACCCTCACACAATAATTGTATATATCATGAATAGAACAAGAGGAAGAAAGAGCAGTAAAAGGGTACATTTTCTGCCTGTCAGAAAAGAGCGCAATAAATTATAAGCACACACACTTATTTGAGACAACTGTCAGGAAGTTTCCATCCTGAACATTACACAACCAATGGCGACACCAATAAGGTAATAATTTCTGTCAAGGCTATATCTTAGGTTAGGATCAATATTGTTGCTCAAGTCTCCTTCTGACGAGTTGCGGAAAGGGGGTATTTAATTACTACTTCTTGCCGTGAGTGAAGTCAAGGTGAAAGAACACTTACTAAATACGCGATGCAAATAACTGTGTTAAAAGTAATAGAATGGCGGGTAAGTAAGTATGAAAAGAGAAGGGAGGTGTTGATGAAAGACAACAAACAGGGAACCCAATAAATCTATAGGTTATAATTTGAGAAGAAGGAAAAACTGACAGTTACTCTCTCATACCAGTTGGTTTGTGGCTTTCCGGTGTGGTGGATGCAGTACTCTCGTCTGGGAGAAAGATCAAATACTTAGCTTGGAAATCACCAAACGTGCCGTTAGAGGAAATAGCAACTCTCAGGTTTTCAAGTCCCTTCTCTGGAGTCATGGCAGTTTTAAAGTAAATTATGAAGTCAACAATTACACTCCCAGACCTGAAAGCAAAACCAGTGATAGAAACAATCAATAAATGATTTAAACGGTTCGCTCTTATTAACCAAGTGGGAGGTCTGCATGGGGTAATGTCGCGCAGTAGATTGCCAGTAGAGACCAAACTAATGAGATTTGTACCACTGATCGAGCTAAACGACTAAAATAAGAAAAAACACTAGAATAAATTAATATAAGTATAGTTTAAGTCGTAGAGAGAGCGAAGTACAGCAATGTATTCAACATTTTCATTAAAATAAAATTTCATTTTCATTACAATTCTTAACGGAAATTGGAAAAAAAAAACTCACAAACTCGAAGCAGAAAATTGGCTTTCAACACGTCGAGATCTCTTGCCTCAATATTTCATCAATCTCTCCATTTCCAGTGTAAAGAGATCATAAACCTGACGTTTTGAGTGTTAGCCCTTCGCCAGAGCAAACAGAGGGATTGTTGTGCTGCCAGCTTCGTCATTTCTTCACTGATGGTAGAAGTTTGATCCATAACAATTTGTTTGATAGCAAATTCTAGTGTTTCATTTCCCCACTGTCGTGGCACCACAATTTCTTTAGAAACTAGCCTTTTACTAATTTCACCATTATCAGCTTACCGTTTTCTTGACACGGTCAAGCAGTAATACCAGTTGCTTGATCAAGTAGGTTGAACCAGCAAACAAAAATAAGTTTACCAACCTCAGGGCTGTTACTTCAGTCCAGTTATACTCTGGCATGTTCATGTAAATTTGGTCCATCTAAGAGCCATGAGATAAACATTATACCGTTATAATCAATGGAATGTTTTTGTTTATTTTTCCTATTAAAGACCCAAAAAGATTTATGTGCACGATCATACTGATACTCGACATGAAAAAATGCAAATTTGAGAGTAGCCTAAAAGTCAAGACTTCATTGCTCTTTAATTGCTTTTCATTGGAGCTTCATCAACCTTGTAACAATAATTTTTCAGATGTCACCCACAATAAAATATATAAAAAAAACTGAACTCAGTACTGCTGTTGATAAGCCGCTGAAGCAAAAACAAAATGCATGAAACAACCACTAGCCTACAACACTAATGTCAGCCAGCTACCACTACTCTCACAGCTAGCAAGTCCTAGCAACCCATACAAATGCCAAGACTGGAAGGGGAAAGAAAGCTGACATCCATAGCATTGATGAGGCAAATGATACGTGGGAAGGAGAGGGGTGTAAAGATACCAAGTCAAAAAGGCCAACCCTTGTAGAAATTACTAAAACCAAATAACAAGCTACAAAAATGGTTCCACCTATTTCCTGGGCATGTAAGATCAGAGTGCATGCATATAAATAGGCACTGCTGACCATGTATTGACAACTGCTCTTCATAGTTAATTCTGTCAAGTTGTATTTAACTGCATTTAAACAAAATTAATGTACCTCTCTCACAAACCATATTGCAAATTCCTCTCGGTCTTTCACAGGGTAGCGTCTTTCTACCTTTATTCTTCCTTTAACTGGTTCTCCTTAAAAGAAAAAACAAAACTTTTACTCTTTCCTTAGCCAAAAGGGATACAAATTCATATGTAACAATTATTTGGTGTTACAGTTGCCTACTAAACTGCAAAAGAACAAAGAAAAAAAACAGTAGTTTACATTACACTGGAAATGTTACTACCAAGTAATGGAAGAAGCCTATGTGCAATCCCTCAATTCAAGACTATGCTTGCAAATCACTTGTCTGATGGAACATTTGCACCCAAGGTTCAACATCCATTTCTAGATACTTTCCTATAACAACCTTATGGGTAATTGTGACACCTACATAAAAACGCATGATGTTCAGTTCATTTACTCATGTATTATGCCATAAATTGGCAAATGACCTAATCGTTACACAGTGTTCAAAAAGTCCATAAGTGTCCTTTGTTTCTCAGCACTCAATGACTCTAAACTCCTCCAACCCATCCAATCAGCATTTTCCAGGGGACTGGCTCGAGACCAAACTTTTGTACCTACTTGCATACAAGAACAGTGATATCCACTATCAAGTTGAAACGATTTTTTCTTCCTACTTGTGCAAAAACCACAACTTCATGTACAAATCTACTCATATCTATAAAACAAAATTTTTGCAAAGGATGACTTTTCATCATCCATGTTCAGGCCTACATTTTTCTGGCCATTTCGTTGCTGCTTAAGTACCAATCCGGCATTCTAATGCCTTATATTCACGTATTTACATCATATAGCAGGCTGACGTCTCTACAGCATTTACCCTATAATTGCTATTACCTGAAAATGTTCTGAATCACTAAAGCACATATGAAGTTGTAAAGTGAAAATGAGTGATTTTGACTGTTACGCGGCATATACAGTCATATGCATAGGGGAGTGAGATTTCACTCAAACAGATCATGGAAGTTACTGCACTCTCTTACCTGGTGGAACTAATGGAATTGTGGAAGAAAGTACTGTGGTTGGAGAAGCATCTAGCAAAATGAATTGATTCAAAAATAAGTACAAATCCTACAATGTACAGGCCTACTAAGTTGTTGGTAAGTAACGTTAACTCGGAGAAGGTGAAGGTTACATGCTTGCAACTTACGAACCAATTTTACAGTCAAGTACTCTTTGCTCAACATTAAGTAACACATTTTGCAATGACCACATGCAAAACTAGGAAACAGTTCCAAATTGCGATGAGACTGCCCACAGTCTGGAGTTTTTTTTTTGGCAAAGAATACGATGACTTTCAAGTCTTTAGAACCTTCGCCAGAAACTAACTTCAACGTTAAATACCAAACTTGCCGAACTGAAGGTCAAGGTCAACGCTATTGGAAACACAATCAATGAATTTCACGAGTATTGCTTTCAGTACAAGGTGAAGATTTTAGGAATGCCCTAGAGGATCCCAGGCAAGTCATCAGCATCATCTAGTAAGTTTTGTGTAAGCATGCTTAAAGAAATGGGAACTGATGAATCGATTTTTAACATTGACACAGCCCATCGTGTCCCTAACTGAAGCAACAATGGAAATCCAAAGCCGACTGTTTGCAGATTTGTTCGGTGTCTGGCCAAAGAAAGTGTCCTCAATCGTCGCAAAGATGCGAGTAAAATATATCCGGCTTCTGTAGGGCTACCCGAGGGTGCTTCGTTAAGTGCGGCTAGAATTTTTGCTCATTTGTAGCCACGAATGCAAAGTCTTATTTGAGACGAAGTTGTTTAAAGATCACCATCACT
>BLAZ01000935.1:1450270-1460458 GCA_014633955.1 Acropora tenuis
ATCATGTTCAAAAAGTCTTTCTCGTAGCTCCGACACAATTTTCTGTGCTGTTGATGTTCTCTTTCATGTACTGACATACCACAAGAGTTTATGAACTTAACTAAACGAAATGGAAAAAAAATTCAAGACCAAGTGTCTGTAAACATGCTCAAAACAAAAACAAACTGAACAACTTCAGTTTAAGCTTGCAGCAGCACTCACTATTGAAATCGGCATTTTTTTAAAACTTAAAATAGCTATACATTGGAAACGTTCTTTTACCTGCACTTGATGCCGCATCAGACTTCAAACTTTCAATTCTTACAATTAGGACACGTCAGCAAAAATGAGAAGAATCGCTGTTCTCGTTTTTGTTGTTGTTGTTATTGTTGCGATGCTACGCATCAGACAAATTTCAAGAAGCAATCTCTTGAAGCATAACCTGGACATTTCTCTTGCTTATCCCTCAGGTATACTGTTTATGGTCATTTTCGGTGAAGTAATGTTCCAGTTCATCAAAATTAACAGAAAACGGGTCTTCATTTTGATCAAATTCGCACCTGGCACCAATGTTTAAAACTCGCTTTCTTCAGCGTGTAAATCTATGAGGAGTCTGAAAACTATTCTACCCGGTTAAGCAATGATTGAAAGAACTTTTACGAATCCAGCGACCATTTACAATAATTTAAAGCCGATAAATTGAGCACTTTTTTCAAAAGCGAAGCCTTTGCGTTCTCATTGGCTAGTTTCATTGAATTATTTCAACTTTGACCAGAAATATTGCAACACATAGAAAGGTTTTCGCGCCCTTTTTGTTTATTGCATGTGATCCACAAATTGTTCCTTTTCTTCGGTTTTCTCAAGAGATGCGTTCTTTCCTTGCACTTTTTGCTGTTGAGATTCTAAATTTTGGGTCGTAGGGTTTTTAATTAAACAGTTACTACTCAGGCTTGCTGGATAAGAAATGATCATAACCAACTCGGCACTGCACGCCTCGTTCGTTATTTATCCTTTCCCATCCAGCACGCCCTAGTCCAGTCGCTGAACTCTCCTTTCTTCCCGCCCCATATACAGGCTGATCTTGGGCAGGCGAAAAGAAGAGTCCAGGATAACTTGCATGCGCATGCTCGGAACGAACCAATCAAAAATTACTGGGCCTTTGTCGATAAGAGTCCCAACCTGATGACGTCAACGTGTCGTGTAATACCTTTTTCAGCTCGCGCTGTGAAAAAAAAAAACCTTTCTTTGGTGTTGATATTGTGGTAAAAAACAAATTGATATGTGTTTCATCGTGGTCTGTACTCTTATCGACAACCACAACGCGTCATCACACTTTTCCCAAACATTTTTTGTATTGTTTCTGCATGTTGAGCGAGTTTGCAAAAGGCTTTGAAAGGAAAGTCTGACGCGTACAAGTAGCTCATTTGCATAATGCAGCGCGTGCACTTTCAAGTCTGAGTAGGTGTTTCCAGTTGTGAACAAATCTTGCCAGAGATTTCTTTCGTTATCTTTGATATTGTGGTGAAAAACAAATCGAATGTCGTTTAGTGTGGCACTGGTGAAATTCCACTGATTTGGGATTATGCATTAACTGACATGTTTTTTTACCAATCAGAATGCAAAAATTGTTGCTTGTATCTTATTATTCAGCGAAATCGCGCAGAAAACCAAATCTGGAAAGTATGAGGGAAAAAATGGGGGCGTTCCGAGCATGAGCATGCAAGTTATCCTGGACTCTTCTTTTTGCCCGCCCGGGTTCAGCCCCTATATGGGGAAGACAGGAGATTTCAGGAACTGGACTAAGTGCGCCCTTGTAGAATAATTAAAAACCTTACGCAACAGGACGGCTGGAAGACTGATAATGGCAGAATGACGAAAAAATAACGCACAAGACTGGGAATGAACATATTTTCGTCATTCTCCTGTCCTGAGTCTCCCAGCCGTCCTGTTGCGTAAGGTCTCTAATAATTATTAGGGATACGATTTTCATCTTTGAGTACTGCAAGTATCTCTCACGAGTGAGCAAAGCGAACGAGTAAGAGATACTTACAGCACGAGGGCTGCATTTAATGTTCTGTTTATTTTATAGATACTGATGAAATTTCCACATAATACAGAACTTTGTTAAAATTCATTTTCGAAACAACAAAATGGTGCAATTAAAGTGGTCACCTATCACAGAATGCCTGTCACAAAAAAGTTATAACGGAGAAATAAGGACAATAAGACTTACATTTTCTGTTCCACAAAGTCAAATTTCTAATAAAGAAAGAGGAAAACTCTAGAACAGCTAAAGGATATCTTAAAAAAGCCATTGTGTGAATGAAATTTGAAAAGAGCCGGCTGCACGCCTGTTGTAATTGGCTAATCATGTTAGTTAGCATGGCAACACCAATATCCTCACACGTGAAAGATAAGGCATTATTTTTTAAGTAAAAGGAAAAATCCTGGTATTTCATCAGTATCTATATAATAAATATATATGAACTGAACTGCAGATTCAAATTAATGAGAATATTCCTCGCAGTTTCCTGAAAAAACTAAAAAACAATGCAAGGAACATATAAATTCACCTATATAATTGTTACACTAAACAGAGAAATGGTGGGTTATCTGCAAGTTCAAGAAAATTCCTTAGCTCCCTAATGACAATGGGCTAACACAAAAAAGGAGTCAGCTTTTAATCCCGACATGGTGGTAATCCCCCCTTATCAACAATGTTATTAGAACAAAACCTAGCCTTCAGTCTGTATCCTATAACTTTTGTGCTGGGTTAATTTTAACATTAAGAAAGTGATCGCTATTCAGAATTGTAGGCTTTTCTAAGACAAATTTTAAGGATAGCCTGTGATATAAAATTAAACTTCAGGAACAATTCTCCTTCTCAGTGGATATGCATGCAGACACCAGCACATCATAGAGGTTATTGTGCTGTTCAAGGTATTGCAGGTGTTCAAGATTTATGCTCAAAGGAACCATGTGTTTTGCATTTAATTGATTATTTAAAGTGAAGGTTATCATTATCAGGAACATCTTCACATCTAACAATTCACCATGTAAAAGCACTAGGATTGGAGAGAAAGTCTGAAAAATCATGGTTCCACTGCATTATATTTGAATAATAAGCTTACTGTAGTTATACTTACTAATTATCAAGCACTGTGTGATATTGACCGCTGGTCCAATAGTATTCCTTGCAACACAAGTGTAGCACCCGCTTTTTCGTGCTTCCAACTGTTTTCCACTTGGAATTGTTCTTCCAGTTTCTACACTGTACCATGTGACGTTAGGTTCAGGGTTGCCACCAACTGGGCATGAAAACCATTTCACTCCTCCTTCAGCCTCAGTAGCATTTTCTGCAGGACCTGTGCGTTCGGTAGGATCTTTAAAAGAGAAACAAAATAGAGACCAAATAAATAAATCAGTGGTATAGGACAAGCAATAGGCATGGAGTGGTAAGGAATTACAAGCAACATGCTGTATTATGGAATACATATTTATTGTCACTATCATACCATATTCATGTATCACTGAGTGCTCAAACCGCATACTGTTCTGATTTCACTTTATGAGCGCAATATCAGTTTACTGTAATAGATATGTTAAATGAGCCATTCCCCAACAGTTTGTCACATCACAGAAAATAATTCCAAATGGTTGGACACAGTCTGGACTCACTGAACAAAGGATAGGTAATGTGTCGAAGGTAACAAGTTGCAACCTAACCAGAAACATAAACGAAGCAGAGTGGCAGAATGGCTATTGGGTCCCAGACCATAGTTGCATCTGTGAAATAACTACACATGCCCACTTATCATTAGAAACCCAGGTAAAAAGAGATACCAGCCTTTATCCAGAACACCTTCAAGGGGTGGCCCATGATGCAATTGTGACAGGCTTTCCTCCTCTTCCCTCCCTCTCAGAAAAACAGGGAAAAAACCAACAACCAAAAATGCTGAACCTTGGACTTGAAGAAAGTACAAAGTGGCCAACTGAATGAGGTTTGAGATACAGCTCATTTATTTACCATATTCATAATTTATTTTCATTAGCGGGGGATAGGCATTTGCAATTACAATTCCATATGTGTATTGATGACATTTAAGCTATTACAGCTCTGAAAGAAAATGAAAAGTAAGCATATGAGTGATGTTAAGGTCACTCAGGTGCTCAGGACAAAAGTCAATCAATAAACATGTAAAACAATTGCTAATGATACGATTGATGCTAATCACTACTAAAAATTACAGTATTACTTTTGCACTTCTCAGTCTTACACAACCAGAAACTGAAGCTGTTTTCCTGTTCTTGAGTTCAATTGTTTGCACGGTGTAACTTTGAATATGCCATATCACTCTCACAAAATAACTTGAAAACAAGCAACAACAGAGAAAACGGAAACAAAAAAAGGCAACAAAAATAATGGAACAAAAAAAATGCAATAAATAGCTGTAGTAAAGAACAATGAACCAATTCCCTTCAAGTCTGCCATACATTGGATTGATGATTTTTCACTTTATTTTGCAGATAAACACAGACGGTAAAAATGATTTGTTTTCAAATTGAAAATTCTATCTTTCAGAGGCAATGATACCCTGCAATTTAAGATGGCAATACATACATACAATCCATGTCACTGTATATCTGAACACAGTTGCTCCTTCAATCTTGAATACATGCAAGACTTATATTGCTTGAAGCCACTGTGAAACTACAGGTAACTTGAATGCATTCTTCTCACTAGAAAATCTTATGACCAAAAATGCAAGGCAAGAAAATTACTTGCTAAATGTACACTTCAGCTTAAAATTAAGATGAATTTGTACAAAGAAGGAAAGGAATCAATTATTATTTTCCAACATATACATAATTTTAAATGTGATTAAAATTGATCTTCAGGAATTAAAATTTTCCAATTAAAATTAAGACTAACAGACTTATAGGAGGCAATAGCAGTCAATGAGGTGCCAGATGATCCAATGCCTGACTTCATTAGTCCAGTGACTTTATTTCTCTGTATCTTTTCCTGTAAATCCACTCCTCTTGCCTCCCATCATAAACAGGTTCAGACGGAAGCAAGACAGCAGTGGCAGTGTCCAAGTCACGTTTCATACATCACTTCTGCCAGCTTCCCCTGGCTAAATAAGACCATCTGTACATCTTTACACAAGGGTATGCATTTAGTACTGCATTACAAATTGTTTGAGCTACAAACAATTCAGATAAAAATAGTATCGAATTGTGACTTACATAGGACAACAATGTCCACTTTTTGGCTGTCATTTCCACACAAATTTCTTGCTATGCAGGTATATCGCCCTGCCATAGTTCTACTGATGTTGTACAATGACCATATCCGTCCATTTGCCATAACCACATTTGATACATTAAGCCAGAAAATACTTGGTGACGGAATACCAGACCCATTGCAAACAAGATCCACATCTTTACCTTCTCTGACAACGATGCTATTACTTTCAGCAGTTGCTGATGCAGAAACTATAAAAGAAAGGAAGTTTTGTTGTTTTTAACATGCTACATATAAATTCCTACTCACAGCAGTAGTACTACATGCTATGCAGGTCACAATGCAATGGCTAGACTACTATGAAACGTTTTGTCACTTTAGGGAATCAGGAGAGGATTCCCTTAGGACCATTAGGAACTAGTTGTTACTCGCTCTCAAAGGAAGTATTTGTCCAGGCCAGGAGCACCTTTTACACAAATAAATAAAACAAATAAATAAATAATCAATTTATTTAACTCTTTCTTCTTTCTTTCTTTCTTTCTTTATTTGATTGAGCAGGTTGAGTTTTCTGGCAGCTATTAGCTGATGTGGACCTGCTATACTTTCATAGAGGCCAGCCACAACACCGGGAACTTCATGCCCTACTCTTTTCGAATAGTGTGTGGGTTCTTTAACGTCCCACGGAATTGTAAACATTCAAGGGTTGTGAGACGGGGCCTACGATTTATAGTCCTTATCCGAGAAGACTTGAAAGTCTAACCATTTGCAGATGTAATTACAAAGGCAGCACTTTCTCCTCAGTTATTTTAAGACCCTGAGTGTTGGTCCAGCCAGAGTCGAACTCACGACCTCCCGCAGGGCAAACCGTTGCTCAACCAACTGAGCCACCGGTCCGCGGCCCTTTGGTAGTCTTTGACACTAAAATATAAGGGAGGTCAATTCTACACAGAAAACATACATACACTTGGCACAGAAGGCAAAAACAATTAAGCCCTATTGTAACTGTGAGTAACAAAATTACTAAGGTGGTCCATTCTGACAATGCGGAGTGCAGAACTGGAAAAACCCGACCTTGACCCATACCCATGAGCCACATTCGTGGGCTGTGGCAGCAGGTGTGCCCAGAAGCTGGACTCCTTGATGTTAGATATGAAATGCTTGCAATCCTCATTACAGTGCACTAACAGTGTAGGTACAGTTCACAAGTGCCAACTCATAAGAGCAATCTGGAAATATGATTCTTAGTGCAGACTTTTGCGTGCCTTCCACCAACTGAACCAGACAGGCAGGTAATGCGGCCCACACTGGAGATGCAAATTCTAATATGCATTTCAGGCCTGTGATGCTGTATTGTTATTATTATTATAATTAACAATCTATTTAAAACGTCCGATGATATAATACAAACCAAGTAAATTTATCAAAGACACACTCGTCACTTCATAAATATATTTTTTAGGCTCCAATGCGAGGCAACCACAAAAACCCCACTGGAGGAGTCCATGCGGGCCTGTCATTAACTTCCTATCTCCATGATTTTCACAAGTTTACCACTATTTCTTCAAACTGCACAGGCTTTGGAAAATTAGACCAAAAATACTGAACGGGCTATGAAAAAGAATTGTACCTTTTGGGCAGGCTTTAGAAAAATGGAGGAAAGATATTATTTTTTTCCAGACCCGCTTATCCTTATAAATAATGAACCGTCCCTAAGCGAAACAAGGGGAAAAGGAACAAGTCCAATTCGATCAATACATCAGCTAATGCATTGACCAATGTGCCCCTGATGCTGCAAGGCCTAACAAACCCAGCGAGAGTGGAAGATTAATGTGAAATTAACCATCTGAGTTAAACCACAGCCTATATATCTGTAAGAGAATGTTATAGTATAATCACTTCTGATAACGTTTGGTAGAATTTCGAGAATTTTGTAGCCTCACCTTCAACAGAGAAAAGAGTCTTGTTAGTGCTAATAGTGCCTACAGAATTGTTTGCCTTGCATTTGTAACTCAGCTTGCCACCAGTATCAAGGGTCTTAATCCATACTCCTGAGTCTGTTTTGTTTGAAATCACACGGCCATTTTCATACAAGGTAAAGGTATCCACTGCAGGGTTGCTGGCCTCAACAGTGCAGGTAAAATTCACCACCATACCAACACAGACCAAGGGGACTGTTGACAAGTTTGTGCTCAAAGAAGCCCTTTCTGGTGCAACTGTGAAAAAAGGAACAAGTCATCACCTTTGATCCTTCAGTATTCTCAAAGTTCACAGTACATGCAATCGTATTCTACTAGAGAAAAAAACCTGACAGCAAAGTGAAAGTTATTTTTGAGTGAAAACACAGGAGGGTTAGTGTGCTTCAGTAGCACCATGTAGATGAGATTAAGTAATAAGAAATCACACAACAAAAGGAAAAATAAGGAATAAAATGTAAGAAACAGAAGGTACCCATTTCCATATACAATAATTTGATATGTCATTTGACACATGCATCACTCTTTAGTTTGTGGCTAAAAGGTACACCCAGTAATCACAAATTTTGTAGCATTGTAACAAAATTGCAGGGCAATGATTTTCCTTACTGTTTTTCTAACAGATGAGTGCAAAACTTCGTCTCTGTCAGAGGATGCATGGTTAGGTTGCGGAGTTTCCACAAGGAAACCATGCTCCAGTTGTCCGCCAACATTGGAAGCTCGACTCCATATCTAGGGCTATGATCTCACATTTTGTGACACAGCTTTTTATGATCATGCTTCATAACAATAATTTATGTAAATTTATTCCCTTACACTGCACATCAATGAATCTCCTTGAAGAATTCCTTTTCCCACAAGTGTTGTTTGAAATACAGACATAATCTCCAGCTTCGTCTCTTTTAATGTTAGTGAAGTTTAACCAACTGCTTACCACCAACTTAAAGTCTTCTGCATTTAATTTTGACCAAGTAACACTTGGATTAGGATATGCTGATGCATTGCAATGCAAAGACACATTGCCACCTTCATTGAGAACTTCACTTCCACTTGCAAAAACAGTTATCTGGGTTGGAACTGAAAACATGACAGAAGGCATTAAAATGAAAAATGAAATACCTACAATCACGAATGTGAACATGACAATTAAACAGCATCAAAGCATAAAATCTCATGTACTACCCTTTATCCAAAAGCAATAATTTAAAAGTATTTTTATGGTTGAACCCACCATTAAAGGTAACTGTCTTGTCTGAGCTAGTCATATTTCCCAACAAGTGCAATGCCCTACAGCTAAATACATGTTTTCCTGCCTTTGACATTTCCCTAATCCACGTCCCACTGTTACTTGTGTTCAGAATTCTTCCATTCTTCAAAAGTTCGAAGTTTTCAACAGGTGGATTGGCATTAAATGCTTTACAGGTGAGATTAACCCACAGAATATCTGAACAATTTGTGTTCTCTGTTGTGTTAGCTATCAAAATGACATAGTCAGGCTTATCTGCAAAAAAAATGGCATTCATAAGCTCAAATTCATCTGTTTGGTTTCAGTAGTACAAAGAACAGTTCCAAAAAAATATTATTGAAACCAAAATACAAAAAGTGAAGTTACATGGCATAAAGCAACATTGTGAATTTCTCACAGACATTCTTTAAGCAATGTCACATTCATGTAAGTCAGTTAGATGCTAGGTTGGGAACAATTAATTTGATCAGTTGAAAAGGTGCAGTAGCTTTAATGTTATTGTGCATGAAATTGCCAAGCATGAAAATTACAGAGAATTATAGTTCAGGGTTCTCTTGAATCAATCATTCCATAAAATATATCAAAGATCATGCAAAACACCTAGCTTTAATGTTATTACCTTTAATGTTACAAAAACAGTGGAATGTAGAAATTATTAAATTATGACATTGAACCATACCTCTTTGATTATGAAAGCCAAAAACCCAACATGTCTGAAATTTGCATCTTCACTAGGCAATGACAACTGAATGGCAGCAGAGACTAACCAAAAATTGTTTCTTTACTTTTTACCAATTTGGAAAAGTTTAACCACTAAAAATAATGACAGTAGTTTTACAGAATAATATGGGAGTGTCGTAAAGGTATTTCAAATTTGCGTATCCCATTCATAGTTGAAGTTGAGAGGGTCTACTGAGTTGTAGTGTAGGTACATGTTGATGTAGCTGTTCAATCACTTCAATTGTTTCCTAAACAAACATCTTAAGAGACAAAATGCAGCTAAAAGCTTCCAAATAACTGTACAGAGACAAGGAAAACTTTTACCCTGAAAGTGACAGGCACACACACACACACAATCCCACACCCACACCAAACGAAAACAAACTAATGTAGAAAACATCTAGAATACACATGAATTATACAGGCCAAGTACAGTTTTGCTGCCAGTCAGTAAAGCCTCAAATTTTCCTGCATGCCACCTGTATTATTAGCCATTGTGGCTTCCTTATACACCGTAACAATCTCACACTTGTTAGGATAGGATTTAATTTTTAACTGCGTATAGTCATGTAAGCTGTCATACTTGACCCAAACCCAAAAGCTAAATGTACTTTTATCCTATGTTTTAATTTTATTGTGTGGGGGACTGAATTATTTCCAGTGAGAGTCAGAAATAACAAGTAAGTTTAGGCAGTCCCATTGGTTTGTGTGACCAAAGAGTGATGAATCACTAAAATGTTAAAATAATTATTTTAATATTAAAATGTTGCATATGGACCTATTTAAGAATTAAAATCTTAAGGTGTTTGGGGAATTGCAAATAAAGGCCCAATTTCAATAAGTATAGGTAATCATACGGTTTCGAGTTCAATTTGGAATTAATTTGCACGAGTGAGTTTTTCAAAAAGCTGAAATTGCACGAGCCGCTTCGGCGAGTGCAATTTCAGCTTTTTGAAAAACTCACAAGTGCAAATTAATTCCAAATTGAACGAGAAAAATCGTATGATTACTTATTAATAATA
>BLAZ01000935.1:1519987-1522487 GCA_014633955.1 Acropora tenuis
AATACCAGTTATTTGGCGGAAAAGCTTCTTGTAACGAGTCAACATCACTTTTTGGATGACATTGCAGTCCTCTCCTCACCTGGACTGTCAAGTCTTGTGGTGTTTAGACAGAATGCATCGACTGTATTGCATCTCGCTGGCGACACAGAAGTCAACACACAAGATCTCTTGATCGGGAAGCTCGCCAAAATCATCTGTGACAAAGCAAAGCAGATAGATCATGACCAGTCTCAGTATAAAATAAAAATCGCCAAGGAAGATATGTCGACGTCAGTTAGCCAAACTGTCATGGATCTTCTAGCGGCATTAACAGATAATTTGAAGGACACTTTCCCAGCACTTCTGATAGCCAACATAATTACCAGTGTTCTATCCAACAAACCTACAAGTCTGCAGATAGCCCTCGGTAATTTAGGCAGAGACTCAAAGTCATTAATAAATCAGCTCTATCAGTTCAGAGTAACCTGTTCTCATAATGAGATTCTGCGCTTAAAGAGATCAGCAGCCCTGGCAGCGACATGGGATATTTAACTAAGTGGAATCAACCAAGGAAGTCTGGGGCTTATACAAGCTGTTGCAGACACTTTGAGGCCGACATATCTTCTCAGAATGGGAAGATAACACCTTCACTCACCATGCTCATTACTCAGCCAACGGATATTTTACAGTTTTTAGCCGGATATTTTACAGTGGCTTTAACATATCTTTCTCTTCCGTTACTACAGTCATCAATAATGTGCCAGTTTATTCCCGTTCTAAGCCTGATCCACGTAGGCAAATTTTGTTTGGTGGCTTTTACCAAACAAAATTGTGAATTTTGAGACAGCGACTATAATTATTGTATAGTTTATTGTATAGTATAGTTTTTCCAAGAGAAGACGGTTAATTGCACGCTTGGGAAAACTAATGGAAAATAGAGCAGAAGAAATACTCTGTGGCCTTCCATAAATCAACCGTAGGTTTTATCATAGTTCATTTACTATGGTTTCATGGTATATGCTATTATTGTTTACTTATCATGCCATGATTTGCGTGACAAATGTAACAATACGGAACGCGACCACGGAGGTCATTAACTGTCTAAATGGAAAAGGTGCTTATCTTTCAGCCAGCAATACGCCTACCGTAGCTTATGTATTCTAAATGCTCCTCAAGCAAGGTTAGAAGAATATCAATGATATAGAAAAATCCTTACCTTACGACTCGAAACCGTTGAGGCCGGTAAAGGAAGGTGTATCTTTAAACAAATCAATAATTTTAGCTGCTGAAGCCGACGGACATCATTGGAGCTGGCTCACCACCAGTTTTTTTCTACTCCTTTGATAAAACTGTGAATTCCCTTTTCACTTGATAATGTATTTTTTTTCCATTTTTTGCGGACTTCGGCAGCTCCACGATTCACAACTCGGCCAGCGTTCACGGCATCCGCAATTTTCTGCCATGACTCATTCTTTTTCTAGTTTGTGACGCTATTTGTCAGTTTGTTTTGGATGATAGAAAGATTTTTTCGTTGTCTCTGTCAAGACAACAATTTTGGACGGACTGAAATTTTGTTTTAGGCCTTTGCATGAGAAAGCTGGGGAAGCTATTTTAGCTGTTACAAATTGATCACCGTGATAACAACATGCCCAGTATACCTAACCTCGGGCTAGTGGCATTGAAGCCGAGGTTAACTAACTGGCCCCGATTGTTCAAAGAGTTGATACTGCTATCCAGTGGATAACTGAATAGGTTTTGATAGTATTTATCCACTGGATAGCTCTTTCCATCCTTTGAACAACTGTACTAACCCACCTTGCGAACACTGCTCATTTAGCACCAAGTTAACAAACCTGCGGTTAAGAAATTTAACCTCGGTTTAACTCTAAACTACAGTTAAATTAGCTCTCATTAGAACAACCGAGCCCAGTAGTTTAGAACGGGGGTGAACGAAATAAGTAAGGATAATAAAATAATTCTAAGGGAAAAAACTTTTGCAGGCAAGAAATGTCACCAACAATGACGTCAGCATAAACCATCTCCATGAACCATCTATTTCTTTTTCATAAAAAGTTAGCCAATCAGAGTGTGCGCTTGCTATGTTATAAAGTCTTTTCATCTGTCTATCACTGTGAACCCAGTTTTAAGTTATGCAGAAACTGCTGAAATTCAATTTTTTTTTCCTCTATCAGAAGAATCTTCCACAGCACCAACCAGTCCCACAAGTGCATCAGGTTAGTGGCAAAGTTAACATTACCAATATAAAATAGATGTTAAAGGTCGGATATACAGTTAAGCAGTTTGTTTTATTGACATAAAATGTTCCATTCTTGCTCAGCAATGATACTGGTTAGGTATCATTATCAAGATTAGGAAAAAATTTTGTGCCTATAAAAGGAGAATTAAACGTTTATCTCATCATTGAAGTGAGAAGAATGGCTAGAAATTATTCTTGCAGGACTTTTGGGTGTTGCGCAGCACTTTTTGTCAAGTGGCTCGGTTCTCTTTGTTTTCTCAGAGG
>BLAZ01000935.1:1527487-1532487 GCA_014633955.1 Acropora tenuis
GCTGCTATTAGATACTATGAAATCTTTACAATGAATTGTTAACCGTTAACATCGGAACTCTAGCTCGTATGCACGCAACTCTAGCACGTACATATCGTTTGAATTTGAGAAGAATCATCAAATACATGGAATTTTCCTGTAATTTTGAAGAGAACGTGGCTAAGTCAACTATCGTATGGCTGCTGTAATTTTTTGGCTTCATTTCATTCGGTGTTGAACGAAATTATGGCGGTAAAAAGACTGTCTGCTACATGTGTGTGTTTCGAATGACATTCGATATGAACAATCGATCGAGTCTCAAATTTCACTGAATTCAAATCAACCTTTCCTTTGTGAGAAACTTCACGCAGTGGAACCCCGATGTAACGATCCTCGATTATAACGATATCCCCGGTATAACGAATATGCTATGTCCCGGCAAAAGTTACAGTAAAATGTATGACTATAACCCCGATTTAACGATCTTCAATTTAACGATTTTCCCGATATAACGATGAGTTTTTGGGGCACCGAGCGTGAAATCTTCCCCGATATAACTATATTACAGAATCAGTACACAGATACAACTTAAACAAAACATTGTATTTCTATCAACAGCATCACATTAATCGAGTACAGTAATCTGTAACATCTCTGTCAACAACTTTCAGGTTACGATGTCTCCTTATCCTCCTTGTCATTTAATAGTTCTTTCAGTTTCAAAGTATTTGTGACTCCTTCGTATGACAAAACGCATACGTCACCGGTATTACAAGGCCAATGCCTTTGTTCCTGCGTTTTCTTGTAACTTGAACGGAAATCTGCCCAATCTGTTACAACGGGGGCATACAGGGCGACACGTTGTCCTTTGTTTTTAACGCTTTGTGCAGCATTTGGATCAAATGTTGGAAAAAGTTGTCAATGCGTTGAGAAACATTTGTCATCCATTCTTATTTTCGTTGAACATTTTCAACGTTTTTACAATGAAATGAATAACATTACAAATGCTTTAAAAACCATTATCAACGCGTTGCAATGCATTTTCAACACATTTAAAATGCATTCTCAGCGCATTCAAAATGCATTACAACGCTGTTTTCGTTTAAGCCCAGTTTTCCCAAATAGGGTCACAAATATGAATCATCAATTTATCCAGAATAAACTGGTTGTAACAGTTAAGTAAATGATCTGGGCGTACAAGCAACGCCATTTGGCTGGCAAATATACTGGTCAGGGTCCGTATGCGTCTTAATCTCTGGAAAAGCCTTGAAATTCAGAGGTCCGATTTCAAGGCCTTGAAACTACTTTAAATTGATTTTTTGGTCCCTGAAAGTCCTTGGTCTTTTATTGTTCAAGATTCAAAAATTTTATTGTTGTAAGGTTTTAAAGTAAACGAAAGCCAAGGAAAACGAATGTTCAGGTCAACAAAGTGTAATGTTCTCGAATTAAATGCTTACAAAATGTGTATTAACAGGTACTTTCATTCCCAATTTTCTCTCGCTACTTACGCACATGTACTTTGAGCCACAAGCCCACAGCACATGTCTGGTTTGCATGTGTTTTAAAGCTCTCGTTTTTTTGGCGTTTCCTTATTTTTTTGGAGGGTCAAGCTGGATGTCACAATGCCTGGCAGGTGTCATTTTAATGAAAAATGGCTGGAAAAAGGTGAGTTTAAGTTATGGCTGCAGAAAGATGACAAGAATCCAAAAAAAGCGTTCTGTTTTGTCTACAAGCAAAAGCATAGATCTGAATGTATTGGGAAAATCAGCCTTGGTGAGCCATATGAAAGGCCAGAGACATGAAGAAACGTAAAAAGTCTTCAAGGCAATGAAAAGATTACCAAAATAAGCGCTTTGTTTTTGCTCTTGGCACAATCAGCTGGAAATGGTCGACAACAAACAACAGAAACATCGCAAGTGGCCACTGGAAATGATCCCGTAAAGCAAGCATCGCAAAGTATCCAGTCTCTTCTGTCAAATACAAGATTGAAGGCAGAGATTACTCATTCAATTCAAATAAGCATTATCTTCAATTTTATGTTTCCAGACAGTGACATAGCTAAACATTTCGCTTGTGGGGAGAGGAAAGCTGGATCTCATTTAACTTTTGGAATTGCACCTCATTTTCTCACATTGTTGAAGGGAAAAGTTCGTTATCAGTCTGAATATGTTTTGCTATTTGAAGAAAGTCTAAACAGTGAAATGCAAAGTGAACAGTTAGATGTGCTGGTGAGGTATTGGAATGATGATAAAGTAGAGTCGTGGTATTTCACCTCGTACTGATTGGGCCATGCAGATGCTGAAGCAGTACATGACACATTTGAATCAGTTTGTGGTGACCTTGGTTATGAGAACCTTGCTCAACTTTCCTTGGATGGTCCTAACGTGAACTTGTAGGTGTTTAGATTGATACAGGAGGATGTGAAAAAGCAAACTGGAAAGAAGTTGTTCAATGTTGGAAGCTCCTTTAGGGGTGGATGTTCTGCTGCAGAGTGGGATGTTAAAGGTTTCCTTAGAAGTGTTAGATGTTATTTTAAAGATTCTCCAGCCCGTGTAACAGGATCCAATAGTTTTCCACGGGATTTTTGCAGACATCATTGGTTAGAAATTGTCCCTGTTGTTGAGCGAGCTGGTGAAATTATCCCTCTTTTGATGCAGTATGTAACTGCTGCTAAATCGGGAAACTGCAATCTGCAATCTGTTAAAAAACTTGCTGCTCACAGCAAAATGTAACTTCTTGATGGTTGGAAAAGAAATGCATTAGTTTCTGACTACTGAAGTACCAAGCTGATGAGGCACTCTTTGCTTTTTTGCCACTTAAATGAAGAATTTAGTCAAGGAGTTAATTCAAAAGTTTATTAGACTAGATCTCTTAAGCAATGGCTTCACTGGTCAAATTACTGAAGATTGATTATGAAAACTTTGCAAATCATGAGGACTTATCCAAAGTGAAGATTGGTTTTGCAGCTGAGAGAATTTTATGTGAACTGAAAGGTAGCAGGACTGGTGGAGTGTGCCTTTTTCAATAAAAATTAGGAATTTTTTGTACTTTTTATCGACATGAACTGATTAATATGCTACTTTGAGATCAAACAACAATAAGGTGTAACAACCTGGCTTCAAGATCTGAATAGCTGATTTGAATGATTCCATAATGAAATGGTGATAATCTACAGATTCATTGAACTTTAAACATTTAAAATCAACATATGAGATCCATGCTGAAGATGAAAGAAATAGGTGTTGAAACAAATTCATCTATTCCATTTTCCCAATGGTCCTTTTATCTCATTGTCAATAAACTTTGCTTTGGCACTGCAGAATTTTCTCTCTTTTGGAGGAAGCTTAGCTTATTGTGTTCTCAAAATACTATTTTAGATACTTTGACAATGTCAAATATAGTTTGTTCAGCTGAAATTGATTCCATTAATAAAAATAATGCTGTATTCTATCAGCCTTAAACGACATTGCTTGATCTTTGCCTATACTGAACCCATACGTAACTGGGCTCACCTCAGATACTTGGTGTACTTGTGGGTCCCATCCCCTCCTTCTTC
Source organism: Acropora tenuis (assembly GCA_014633955.1). Taxonomy (NCBI): domain Eukaryota; kingdom Metazoa; phylum Cnidaria; class Anthozoa; order Scleractinia; family Acroporidae; genus Acropora; species Acropora tenuis. The sequence continues at coordinate 1,531,023 of BLAZ01000935.1, forward strand.
CTCTGAGGATATGAACGATTCTTCTGGCCGCTCACTAATTTCTCATGGTATTTCAGGGTTCTCCACCCATACTTTTGTCATTTTTTTAATGCTATCTTCAAAAATCGTGCATACTTGAGCGATTTGGCCTGGTTTGATTTGGATTCATTTGGATCGGTCAACCTATTGCCCACATTGTTGGTCGCAAATCATATCTTTGATCTTTTGAGGAAGATCTTCTTCGAAAAGGTTTTATTTGAATTCATAACAGATATGCTGGTAAGACTTATTACTGTCCGGTTGAATAAAGTCACATGAATGGGCGTGACCAGCTTGAAACAATGTAGGAAGAAATTGCATCGGAATCGAATGTTTTACTTTCCAAGCTAATATTAAAGCCGCAAAAAATTTCCATGGGCAGTATTTAGGTATATTTACTCAGTTCCTTTTGGAAATAATTTGCCCGTAGCTACAGAAGCCCATAGTGGATTCCAGGTTACACAATTATATATTACATCATTTACCAAAAGGCCTGCCATATCTTCTGGGAAACAAAGCGCTTTTTCTTTATTATTGCTATTCCATTTCTCCTATTTCTCCCCGTGATTTATACATATATAATGTTGCAATGTCATAATAGGTTATTTCAGTTCATTAATTAATCTGGATTATTTGTTATGACTGGCAGTGGTCATTTTGTGAACATCTACTGGCCAAGCGATAGACTTGCTTAAGTTACTGACAAAATATTATGCTTGACTTAACAAACTCGACTAAAACTAAACTGACCCCTCTCGGAATTGATTCATGTAAAAGCTACCAATTGATTAGATTTCAAATTTGTAAAGAAACTGTGGTGCTGCGTTGGTGGGAGAGTGAAACAAGAACTTGGCTTTATCAAACAAGTGTATAAAGGTTGAATTAGCACATTGAAAGATTTAGAAACCTGACGTTTCAAGCGTTAGCCCTTTGTCAGAGCAGACAGAGAAATTGTGGGGTGCTGTTTATACAGGAGTGTGGAGGAGCTGTGTCATTGATGGAAATATGGTGACATGAGTTTGTGAATAAATTAGTGGAATGAGAGGCTTTTATTGATATCGTATGGATAGAGTGTACCCAGTCAAATGTGCTCCTAACCAGAAGCTTTTGTCACGTTTGAATGAAATAAGTGGTGCTGGAGGAAATATGTGTTTAGTTTCAGGATCATTGCGAAGAATTTTGAAGTTTTTGAGAATGACATTTTTGACTGCAAGGTTTTGTGGATGGTAGTTGAGGGTGAATGGGATTGTGTTGGTTTCTTCATTCTGTCACGTTTGTATTGTGGTTTCTTGGTGATTTCTTGGAGGCGATGTTTGCCTATGGTTACAGCGAATTCAGAGTAGCCGCGTTTCATGGAAAACTGGCACATTTCCTCGCATTTGTTTTTTAAATTGGAGTTGTCACTGTATAGGCTCCTTAATCTAAGAAATTGAGAGAATCGAATGGT
>BLAZ01000935.1:1537487-1539987 GCA_014633955.1 Acropora tenuis
TCACGGGGAAATTAGAACCCACACATGACCAGCTCATAACGTCAGTGGCTTCATTGCTCAGTTGGTTAGAGCATCGCATCGGAACAGCAAGGTCACGGGTTCAAACCCCACATAAGTCCTGACTTTTTCAGGCTACTCTATGCAATTGCTAAAATTGCGTTCGTAACTGCGAGGATCATAGCTTACTTAACTTCGTATCCCCATTTCAATATATGGTTCATCTCATATATAATTTCATCATTGGTATCAAAAGCTTTACGTAGATCAACAAAAATGCCACAAACAAAATAATTTTTCATCCATATATTTTTGTATTTTATCTACAATATCTAACAATGCATGTACTGTAGAGCAATGCATGTGAAACTCATATTGGAATGGACACAAAATTTTATACTTCATGATAAAATTATTAATTCTTTTATACACCAATTTTCAAAAATTCTGTTATGTTAGAGAGGGGAGAGATAGGTCTATAGTTTCCAGGATAAAGTTCATCACCATCTTTATAGACGGGAACAATCTTAGCATGTTTTAACTTTAATTGGTAAACACCTTTTCGAATGGATAAATTTATGATACTTGCTAGTGGGTTTGATAGATCAGAACTACCATATTTGAAGGTTTTGACTGGAAATGAGTGCAATCCATGGGTCTTATTTATCGACGATGACAAGATTTCTTGTTGTATTTAATCAGCTGTAACTGGATCAAGGAAAAATGAGGAGAAAGGCAATGAGCTTGGTAGATATTTACGAAAATCTTTCTTAGATTGTGGCATTGCTGATGCGAGCTTAGGTCCCACTGATGCAAAGTGTGACTTTATCACATTGGATATATGAACAGGGTCTGTTAAAACATTTCTGGCCTCAGGATCCCCAATAGAAAATAAACTTGCATTGCATTTAGGCTTATTCCTCCTTTTATTTTTTAAAGAATTTATTCGTTAGCAAATTTGCTTTTATTAAGGTTAGCTGTAAAGAAACAAGAAAAATAATGCTTTTATATTTTTTCTAGTAAGTAATGATATTTCATAGCGATATAATTTATATTTTTAAGTTTTTCCGGAGAAAAAAAAACAGATTTTTTTAAATGAATAGACTTAAGAATGCCTTTAGTTAAACACGGTTTGAGAAGTGTAACTTTTTTATCTTGATGCAGTGTTATGGGGTGCTTTTTTATTTATCACCCGATTTACCTTTGAGAAGAATGAGGAGAATAACTTATCAACATTATTAACATCATCAGTAGAATTTTGACTTAGATCATGAGGAAACATACCTGTGAAAAACTTGAAAAATCACGCTATTAAGGACGATTTGACATTTTAGTAACTTTGACATCACCAAGAGGCAAAAGGCGAAATTGAGAGAATTGATCACTTACTATATTGATCACTTACTATATTACCACCTGATACTTGACCATCAAATTGATTAATGGGGATATTATCTACAAGAGTTGTTGAGCCACTATGAACTCTTGTTGGTTTATCAATCACAGGAGTGAGAGCATAACTTTGCAAAGAAAGCAGAAAATTATTTGCGAATCTGCAGCCTACAAACTTAAGGACGTTTATGTTAAAGTTCCCCATTATATAAATTGGTTTTTCAAAGGTACTTAATATTTCTCAACGGTTGAGTCAAAATACTCTTGAAACTTCTCAGGATAATTATTTTGTCTGTATATAATTCCACAAATAACATTTTTTTCTTTTTGAAAACAAACTGAATTTCAATCCACATTGCTTGACTCTATAGTTGAAATGATCTTTTATTTATATTGCAACACCCCCAGCAGGGATTACAGGTAAGATCATTTCCGCTAGTAATGCGAGTTTCAGTTATACTAAAATTAAAATCTAATTCATAAAGCAAATGATTTTGGAAGTCTTCAAGGTTCTTGCTTAGGCCTCTTATGTTATTGTGGGGAATAGATAGGCAATATTTTGAGTCACGTGTTGTGGTAAATTCTGCAAATTTATAAGGAGAATAATATTTACGACAAACTTGATTGCAAAAAAGATTACAATCAGGGTTTATGTTTGGATTAGGGGTGTTTAAATTAAAAAGGTCTAGGTCATAAATACTTGATAATCCTTCTAGACAATTCTTAGTAGGTAGATGGTAGGATAAACTGTTATGAAATTGTCCATGAGAAAGAATAATATCTTGTCCACAATAAGGAAGTTCTTCTGGCCTTACACGAGAAACATCTTTCCTTTTGGCCAATATCTACTCCCATGTTAAGCGATGTGTAAATTTGCAGATAACCGTTTTCGAGTGAGTTGCTTCAATTCCTGTTCGGTCGGTTGAACATCACCTAGATGGAACTCGGTGGGTGATGTCGATATCTGCCATTGATACATCTCGCACTCCCATCGCTGCGAAACATGAATTTGCAACATTTCAGTTGTTGCCTGCTCAGCATCAGAAGTAACGCCAACAATCTTGAGATTATACTGATAGCTGTAAGCTTCTGAAGCATCAATTACAAAGCG
>BLAZ01000935.1:1544987-1550467 GCA_014633955.1 Acropora tenuis
GTCCAATTTTTGACATTTTTTATATGCACGAGGCTGGACCCGCATCGCTGAGGTTAGGGTTCGAGTCCTGTTCAGGTCTTCCATATGCTACTGCTTAAGTGGGATCGCAAGTTATTTCAAAGGTGCAAAGTTCTTGTACTAATCGTAATTCATCTCGGATCAAGCAGCAATGCACGAAGCTGTGCTGTTTGATCACTGCCTCTGGCTGGCAATGTTTATGTCAAGTGCTCAACAATCTATTCAGTATGTTCCACATTTGACAACAGCAAACGGAAACCATTTTTTTCAGGAGCAGCTCCCTTCAAATTAGAGCTTCCATTTTTTTTTAACATCCGATTCCCTACTAAGATGAACCAAGGAAAATGGTATGCAGGTAGTGACAACTTAGACTGCACCTGACGATTAATTCAATATATTTGGTTCAATATATGACTTCATATATTCAACTGACTCAACACTTTAGTTATGTGGTCTCCGTGAAGTGACTATTACACAGAAACACGTGGAAAACAAACTAAAAGTTTGGTTTTAAATTTTATTATCTCAGTGGCGAGCTGCAATATGAAGAGGTTGACCAAAGGAACAATGGGGGAAGCCTGGGAATTGAAGCCTCCTAATTCAGACAAGGAAACTGTTAACACTGATTTGATGAAATAAGTGTTTATGAGGTGCTTTACGTAGTTTTTACACCACCCTTATGGAAATAGTAGAAAGCATATAATCATCTTTAATTTGATTAGCAAAAACGTAAAACGATTTATGGAACCTATATAACGTTTTCTTAATAGTCAAAAACAAGCCATCTGCACTTGTGTACAATTGTGAAGAATTCTGTAAACCCCTCTGTCGGTAGACGTAATTTATCGCATCTGACAAGCATTTTGTGTTATAAGTTCTGGATACTTTCAAAATGCGTTTTTAGATTTGAATCATGTATTTCATTTTGCAAGCCACAGATGTGTTGCGGGAAGGTTAAGTAAAATGTTGCCGGTAAATTAAATCTGTAATCGTCCTGCCGTCTGCCTGTTGGTTGTGAAATGCTCGCAGTAATCAAGTTACAGCTTGCGAAGGGAAAAATGTGACTAATGTCATTATTTTCCGTTTTTCCCTGAAAAAGGATTTATTTTAGTGCATGATGTTGAATAGCTTAAATAAACTTTACTGTTTTGTGAAGATGATCTTCCGTCTTAAGTTTGCATAGAGAAGAATCTAATTTGAAATTTGAACTCCGTTGTAATTGATAAGTAACTATTTGTTTCAGTCATTTATAAATAAACACTAGTTGATTATTCACTGTGGTGTTAAGTGTTCTCTATGGAAACATCCAAAAGTGGCAAATACTTGTCAGGTCACATTTTCTCAGTAAAAAGATAGTTTCTCCATGGTGGTCTTCATGTATGTATTTATTCGCTTCTTTCCCTACTGCATAGGGGATGGCATGTATTTGTTCCCTATGAACGTATCTTCGGCAGGAAGACCATCCGCTCTCGCAAAAATCTCTTGGCAGAACCTCAAAACCAGGCTGTGTAGTTCCCTGGACCAAATATTTGTAAAGATAATCTTGCATTATCTTTTTGTGAAGATAATCGTATATTATCTCGAGATCACTTTATACCGAGATTATTTGCAAACTTGGTTTGCATAAGTCGTTAAATTCTTAAACGCATCAGTTGATTACAGACAAAATCATTCTACTTTGTCTATTCTTTCCAGATTGAAAACAAAAGACAGAACCTTTGCACCTGGAACGAAAAAACAAACAACAAAATTGAAAACAACTATTTAACATATACACCCCAAGAAACCATCCAACACCAAACCCTCAAGGCCTCACTTTACAAAGCTTTTTTAATGGTTATGTTTTACAGTTAATATTTAATGAAGTGTTCTGGCCCTGATCACAAATTTACCAAGTTTATATGATATTTTTACACAAATTCCTTTTGTTAGTAAGTGTGGAATCATTTCCCTTCACAGAGGCCTGTAATAGGGAAAAGAACCTGAGGGCAAGATTCAATTTTCATGCTGAGTTCCAGTTAGAAGAAAATAACTGTTGCTAATAGACCTAATAGGCTAACTCAATGTTGTACCCAATTCAACACCATTGATTCACCCAATATGGTCTTTATGCCATCAGCAGAGATATCTTTGTTTATAGTGCCATGGCTGTAGAACTTGGTATATTTAAAAACCAGCCAGTCACCTCAAATTATTGGTTAGCAAGTGAAGCTAACGAGATTCGTATCAACAGGCCGAACTACTGGGATCAGCTTTTGATTATCTGTCTTTAATCGAAGTGCGGTTCCCATTTTGAGTTCCTCAAATAAATGGAAAGTAGCGTAACAACGGAATTATGGATTTATGTCTCGTGAAGTAGTGAACAGAATGGCCCAAGATCAATGCTCTCAAGGACAAAAAAAAAGTAACTCAATTTTTAGGTCTCATTTTAAGATCTCTTATGCACAAGCGGGTTATTTTGTACTCAATTCACACCAGAAGCAAGAGCTTGGACCACCTGTGGTCGCAGCTGCCTCTTTGAACGCCCTGTAAACCTTTTCAGCAGACAAAAAAGACTGAAACCGTGCAAAATGAAAAAAGAAACTTACCTGGTTCGAGGCTTGAAAGCAGATTTTTTTTTCACAATAACTCGTAGCAAGAGAGTATGAAGAGGTAAGAGAGATAATCCCTCATATTGGCCCTATTCTTATCGTAATCCCCCTTAAGTGATTCTTAGATGATATCAATTTTCCCGCGGATAATGTTACCGAGTGTAATACGTGGAAGTTTCCTGGAAGAGAAAAAGTGCGGCAACATGATGGCGGTGCGGAGGTTGCGATGAATGCGTAATGAGAATGCGAGTTTTTTCATTTTAACATAAATCAATCGGTATCAACATCGAGGAAAGGAAAATTGCTGGAAGATTTACCAGTGGAAAAGAAGCACGAGAAAACAAATTTAGTTCCAGATGTTGGAAACATGAGAAAATTGTTTTGAAAGGTGAGAAATGACCCAAAATCTCGTGTGTGTACAACGCAGTGGACACTAAAAATTGTTTTATTACTTTTAACTAGATATTAACAGCCGAAGTAATACTCCACGGAGGTGTCCCCGGCTAGCAAAAGTAAAACTAAGAACCATGCTTTCAAAAAAGCTTGGAGCTACAAGAGCACATGAGGTTGAGGACGAACGAACACAGCATAAGATCAATGTCTTACTGGATGTCAAGCAAAAGATAGACAACTTCAAGCTCGCAGTTCTGTCCGAAGCATTACTCATTTCAACTAGTGGTCATGCCGCCTTTTTATCGATTTCTGCCTCTCACAAGAATGAGTTTTCTAAGTGTGCCGGCCGGTATCATGCAGTAAAGTCGCTGATCTCACCTACTGGAGATTACAAGGTCCATGTGAATATTTGGATTGCGTTGAATGGTTTGCATTAATTGACTCAATGCATAATTTACTGCTTGGAAGCGTAAAACACGTTCTAAATACTTGAATTGAAACGGGATTTGTTAAGTGAATCTGATCAGCAGCGACTACAGAAACGAATAAATCTTGTGAAGCCACCATCTGTAATTGGCCGTATTCGGAACAAGATTTCAGAGAGGTTTAAAGAATTTACTTCTGATCAGTGGAAGAGCTGGGTATGCATTTACTCTCTTTTTGCATCGAAGGGAGTAATTCCAAATGAATGTTATGGTATGTGGACTGTGTTCGTGTCTGCTTATCAACTTCTATGCAGGAGACACACCACTAAAGAGGAGTGTAATGAAGCTGACAAGAAGTTGATGAGATTTTGCATTATGTTTGAGGCTCAATGTGGGAAGGCGAAATGCACCCCAAACATGCATCTTCATGGTCATTTGCAGGGATGTCTTTTGGACTATGGTCGAGTTTTCTGGTGCTTTTCATTTAAGAAGGTGACAGTGCTTTTCATTTAAGAGATACAATGAAATAATGCGAGATTGCCACACAAGCAACTTAAACATTGGTATGCATAGCACTTAGTAAGTTATTCAGCATCATGACAGTTTTAGATTGAAACCTTAAATTAAATTGCCACTTCACTGAAGTTACTCTAAACTTGGAAACACTGAAAATGTCAACTTGTGCAATAACTGTTAGTATACACACAGTCCTGTAGGTATGTTGTCAGATTACTGTTTAAGTTGTTGCCTTTGGAAATATTTTTGTCGCAGTAATAAATTATTATTCAACGCTATTCGAATATTAATTGTTTTTGTTATTTAAAATTCTATGTAACATTGAAGATCTGCTGAAGTCTAAGAGCTCGGGCCACCAATTACGATCTTCAAACAAGCATTTGCCTGATTTACCCGTACCCAAATTTCAAATAGGGCATACTCTGTTGCTGCTCCAATATTGTGGATAAAGTTTCCATTGGACTATCATTGTCAGTTACTGTCTTTAAACCTAAGCTCATGACATATGTAGAGTTATAGTAATGTGAAGTGCCACAGACAATTAGTGTGATTTAAATACAGGATTTTCCAGCATCACAAAATTTCAATTTCAGTAGTGATATGCGCACCTTCAAAATGTTTTTTATTACGTCACTGAATAAAATTTACATATCTAATAACAAAAGTGTGTTGTGATGGGTACGGTAACCATACGGGAACGTGTAGAACGTGTGGGGATCGAGGATCCGTTTGTTGTAGACGAGTTTGTACGGGATCGGGTGCGGAGTTGATATTGTTTGGCGTCCCGATGAAGTGGCACGACAAGAGTAACACGTGGTTGGTCTTGAAGCTCCAGGAGTTCTTCCAGGGTTTTGTTTGAGGACTTGATAATTGAGTTGCGCTTGTCCTTCGGCGTTGAGGGAGAAACCGCTGACCTTACATTCGGTTTTACTGCGAGCAGTCAAGTAGCCGTAATTTTTGGGTCCCTGGGAACAGAATTTGACGATGTGGTTGCCTGGGTCGAGTCCACCGGTGAAATCGCCGAGAAACTCACTGAGCGGGGGTTGGACGGGTGGATCGTCGGATCCTTGGATGAAGACGACGGAATCAATGTAAGAATAGAGAACCTGCTGACCAAGATGATCGAGGGCTTGGTAGAGATGGAGTCTGTCATGGCAGGTGGCGAAGCAGGCCATGAAGATACTGAGATTGGGCGAATTGGGTTCGCAGTGTTTGTTGCATCTTGTAGTGGATTTCCACCCGTTCTTCGGTGACTAAACTTGCTCACTAAACTGTCATGGCCGACGGTTCCGTTTCTACCAGCTCCGACAACGGTTCCTTGGAGAACACAACTGTTGAATTGTTTTCGATTAAACACGACGGCCCTGAGCTAGAAAATCTTCTAATCCAAGGTGAACGTCTGATCTGGACTAGCGACTTGGAAACCTTGAAGAAATTTGTAGAAGAAACTATTCAGCAACACGGGAAATGGTCGTCACCGGGCGGAGCAACGAAGACCTTTAAAAGTGACAATAATAGATTGACGATAACGTGGTAT
>BLAZ01000935.1:1593981-1601381 GCA_014633955.1 Acropora tenuis
TGTACGAACTAGTGGAAGCATTGTTGTTGAAATAGCTGACCATCTTTCTGCATTTACTGTAACACATAACCCAACCATAAGCCCTTTCCCTGATTGCACTGAATGTTGGAATTTTAAGAAATTTCATTCCAAAGGAATGATTTTGGGGAATACCAATTGAAGTATATTTTAAATAGTACTGATTGCAATGAGAGTTTGACTAGTTTCTTCATATATTTAATAAAATTAGTGACAAACATGCTCCTCTCAAGATTCTTAAACAAAAAATACCAGTTATAAACCTTGGGTAACCTCTTGATTAAAAAACTATTGAGAGGCGAGATAATTAGTTTTTCAAGATATAGATTGTTACTCAAGATGTAATTTGGTTTAATAATTACAAGCTAAATCACAATAAAATAGGCTATATCGAGATCTCTACTACAATATGGTATTATCTAATTAAACTAATAAGAAACGACCACACTGAGAAGATATCTGTCAATGATAAACAATTCCATCAACCTTTGTCTATCACTAATACTCTAAAGAGCTACTTTTGTGATATTGAATCTGAATTAGCCTCTGCTCTGCCAAAATCTAGTCACCATTATAAATCATGTGTTATTAATCATAGACATAAATTCAATGCAATAGTGAGGAAGAAGTGTTTCTATTATTAGATCAGCTTAATAATTATAAGAAGTCTTTTGGTATAGATAAAGTTCATCCTTTTATGTTGTCTATTGGAGCTTTAGAAATTGTGAAACCCTTAAAGTGTATATGACACGAAATTTTTTATTAGCTCTCTTGGAAGAGCTTTCAAAGTGATGAAGAATGGCGTTTATTTTACTGTGATAGCACTTTTGGTTGCCTAGTTATTCAAGATTTTGGTTTAAGTAAATTAGATGACTTGTGACATCACAGTATGGATTGCATTAATTATTGTGAACTTCCCCAGATTTGTGGCTGGCTATGTGCTAATAAGTTGACCTTGAATTTATGTAAAACCAAATATATTATTTTCCCGACAGAAATTAAATTCTAACCTTCAGCCACCAATAGAAACAGCCTGACAACCTTTGGACTTTGTTTTCAGTATGAAATATCTTGGGTTAGTTACTGTTTGTCATCTTTTATGACATGAAAATATTGAGTATATTTGTACAAAGATAAGTAAAAATATCAACCTCATGACTAAAATAAAAAAAATATCTATCAAAGCAGTCTTTCATCAGTATGGATTATTCTCTTATTTATCCTTAATTAATAATTATCATGGTTCTATACTATGGGGTAATAAATACCATACCATAATCCCACAGCGTGCAAAGAAAGTCGTGTCCGAAAGCCCGGGGCTAGTGGATTTTGCGATCGGTCTAGTGAATTCTGTGCTTAACTCGCCCGACGGGAAAGCAAAGACTTTTTTTCGGAGAATTAAAATTACAAAAGTATTGTAAGACAAATGTTTTAAATTCCTAATAAATTCCTGCAAACCAAAAGTTGCTCCAATACTGTAGGTGCTTGTTGATTAAAATATGTATACCATATCGTATTGTTTTTACTTTTCACGAAAATCTGTCAGATGAAAAGTTGCCAGACATGAAACGTACATTTTTGCTCTTTTGAAAACTTAAACCTTTGGTTACTTGTAACAAGATGAACCACATATTTGCATAAGTTTGAAGTTTTGAAACTGATAAAAGATTTCTAATTTTAATGTCCTTTAATAATACAAACATCTCTCCTGTCAGCGGCTAAGAAATACTCCCACGGGAAATTTTTTTTGGCCTAGTCAAAACAACTTTCGGGTTCATTCTGCTCGTGAAAAATTTTTTCGGGCTAGTAAAAATGACTTTCGGGCGAGTAGATGTTGGTTACAGCTTGCGCGAAGGGCAAGTTGTAAAATTAATTTTCTTTGCACCCTCGACTCCCAGATCTGATGTTGTAAAACGACAATATAAATACCACAACAGCCTTTGAAATGTGTTAATGTTTATACAGATTTAGGATTGTTTACTGTTAGTGATCTCTCATGGAACCACCATGTAGACAGAATATTTGCTAAGGCTAAAAGGGTTTTGGGGTTGGTAAAAGGACTTGTAGGGACTAAAATGACACTACAAGAACATTTACTGTAGTCTTGTGAGACCTTTATTGGAATATTCATGTGAAACGTGGAACCCCTACACTAAACATAACATTGATAAACTGAAGGCTGTTCAGCAAAGACCTACCAGATGGATCACTAGGTCTGATAATGATTATGATACTAGACTTTCGAAATTAAAATTGTTGTCATTATCTGATAGGAGGTTTATTAGAGATGCTCCATTTCTGTCTAATGTAATTAATGACCATTATCATATAGACATTTCCAATGAGCTCACATTTTTGTACGGACAGATGCATGAGTTATAAAACCTTGTCCCAAATTTTAGCAGAACTAACAGCTTTAAATATAGTTTTTTTTAACCATATTGTTGATGAATGGAACTTTTTACCGAATTATATTAGAGAATTAAATAGAATTTAAACTTTTAAAAAGAATGTTTTAAGCTTTATTAGGGATAACTAAAACATCCATTTTTATATTTCTATACAATTTTTCTATAATCATTTTAATTAGAGGGGGCAACCCTTTTAATGCTTTTGGTTGTCTCCTTCACAATTTATCTTTTACAGTCTTTGTGATTTATTATTTTCAAGTACAAGAAAGGGTTACGTTTATTACAAACGTTGGCCCTGTAGCACTTATATTTAGGATAAATAATGAACAAACTGGTGATACTTCTGCAGGGGTAATGATCATCCACGCCAAGACAATTACAAAGTTTAAATGTGACTACTGCATGAGGAATTTCCTTTTTTTTTTTTTGTTATGCTAATAAAATTGTTTGCTTGAAAGTGAAAATTATTTTATCCTATTACCACAGAATGCAGAGAAGCAAGTAAAATCAATGAGCTAAGTAAAATTAATGAGCAGTTAGGACTTACAAACCTTCCCATCATCTCCGCCAGTAGCCACATAATGTCCATCCTGGGAAAAGGACAGCGTATTAATGTCATAATAATGTCCTTGTTGTCTCAGGATATATGTCTCACTTTGCCATTCCCAAACCAATAACTGTCCAAAGTTTTTGCAACCAAATGCCAGCCACTCACCACTGGGATTCACAGCAACAGTATCAATGCCCTTTTGTGAAATGCTATGTAAGCAAAATGAGATAAACATAAAATTATGATCAGTTTCCTTCAGTTTCCTTAAAGAAATTAATTTTAAGACATCAGGCTCTTCACCAGATGAAACCAGCACCAGGTCCCACTTGCACTCCACATCACAGAGACTTAAATCAAGGATTAACAAGGACAGGTAATCCAGACACAGGTACTGCACCCCATGAACTATGAAACCACCTCACAATCACCAAAGTTAAGTTCTATCAAAACCCTTCATCAAGGTTGTATTTCCACAGCGAAAAAAATTTAACAACTGAAATGCCATGTTTTACCCAGGACCACCACAGAAGTGAAGATACTAGGTATATTTTAACCAATTCAGAACCATTTAAACTTTTGTAGCATCTAGGTGCACCACAGTTAAGCAAAAATTACACAACAAATTCCTTCACCAAAAATGCATTTTTCCCCTTGCAATTTCAATCTATGACTTTAATTTGACAATGTTATTACTTTTTTTAAAGTTCAGGTACCTAGTTCTATAAAATGATACAGCTCTTTGAAGCCCTGCAAAGAGCCACCAGTACAAAAATTTGAGCCCTGATTAAGCAAGATTCAGGCTCGATTTGGGACAAAAAGCTGTTTTTAAGGGGAGAACTGAGCGAGACAAAGCAAGACAACCTTTTTATTGAGTTTGTGCAACTGTACCAGACAATAGTTTGGTTTGATTATTGCTGATAATATAGCGTTAGTGAGCACGAAAAAGTGAAGACCCAGGCTATTCATTTACACTGCTGACATTTGCCAGGCTGTATTATAGGTGACACTCAAGCTCCTCACTTGTTATTATTTTGATACACAAGTGATCCCCACTTGTTAATTGATAACAAAAGATATTCAGTAAAAATAGACCTGAGAGTACATAACTATCACCTCTCAAAGCAATACTTATCCTCTCAAACACGCAAATCAGAAACTTAACTCCTAAGCTGTCGTTGTACTGTATTACTTTTGCTGTATTTCTGTTCATCTCGTCCATCCTTGTGAATAAAAGGTGGGCAAGCTACTTTTTACTTCATTCAATTTTGAGATAAAATGCATTTTATGTGGCTGCAAATTTTTTCCAAGTGATACATTGAGCATGACACCCACTCATATCCAGAGAGGGAATAGCTTGGCACGTTCAGGACAAGCAATCTAGCTACCTCAGGACGGCATTATCATGTTTGGAGGATAACAATTAAATATATATTCTTTATCATATGATTTGCTTTTCACTGGATGGAAAACCTTTATGAGGTCAGAGCACTGTTTGTGTTTTGGCTAACCGATAATTAAATATTTGCAACCGCTTTTGGCATGCATTTCAGTTTAACTGCACATTTCACCCAAATATCTGAATCTGTACACAGATGCAGAGCATTTCGTCTCATTTAGGACACTAATCAACCAGAACAAACAGCATCAATTTGCTCTACTCAATATTGTCAGAAACACTTTTTTCTATCATGAAATAGATTTTAAACAATGTATGAAGATTCGAAATAACTGAGAAACTGGGAACAAACACCCCACTATCTGATCACTGATCACTCTGAAGAAAACCTAGCTACTAACAAGCTTTCCAGAATGGACAATTCGAATGACTGCTGTCGCATTTTGCTCTATGCGAAAAGCTGGTTCATTCTCTCTAAAGTTACCCTAAAGTCAAGTATTTTTCTTTGTTATATAATTGTCTCATGTAATGATGACAATGTCCATATGCAATGATGACAAGGGTCATTTTTCCATTTTATTGAGGCAGCGTGGCCAGGTGGTTAGGGCACCGGACTCAAAATCTGGAGATCCCGAGTTCAAGTCCCACTCTGACCACTAGCTGGATTTGTTCGAGGTTGTCCCCGGTTCAACTCCTCGGCTGCGCTTGTACATAGCCAACTGGTCTGCCTCCTGCTAGTTGGGATTCTTAACCTGTTAAGTTCATTTCAGTTGTTTGTTTCATTAGCCCTGAAAAGCCCCAGTGGGGAGTGGTCAAGCAAGTAAGCAAGTAAGCAAGTAAGTAAGTAAGTAAGTAAGTAAGTAAGTAAGTAAGTAAGTAAGTAAGTAAGTAAGTAAGTCAGTCAGTCAGTCAGTAAGCAAGTAAGCAAGTACCCAAGTATGTATGTATGTATGTATGTTCTGTAGCTGGTCTTGGTCGAGAATCGTTCCATAGTCGACCGATGTACAATGTATTAATCAACACTCTGTCACATGCTGTGGAAACAGTGTGTATTATGTTTGATAGTTGCATGCACATGTGTTTGTTGTGATTGCATTTTTGGCATTGAAAATACAAAGTTAATTGTGAAGCACATATGGGAGAAGAAATCATATAGGTTAGAAACTGTAAATGTCATGGCCATAAAAATGTCCCGTTCATTGGCGTGATTTTTTTTAATGACATGAATCTCGCCCATTCATCGCTCAGAATATTGCCCTAATGTCAGAATAGTACAAATGTGTGACTCCATTCTCGCTTATTTATTATTCAATTTTATTGCTCTGGTCTGGCTGATTATCGTTACACTCTGCATCGCTCATCAACGAGACCTTTTATGCCCCAAATCTCGCCTGCATCCTGCCCAGAATTTCCGTACGGGTATTGTTCAAATTACTGTCAGCTTTTTCTAATCTTCTGCAACTTTAATGATTGATGACAACTCGTCCACTGACACAGCACCACAGTTTAAGAAGCAATCTGTTTCACCATCTTCCATTCAGACACTTACATACCCACTTATTAAAGAAAAACAGACCACCCTGCAAAAACCCGATCATAAATGTACGAAACTACAAAAGAGTGGAGTAATACTTCATCATGCAAATACCTCAGTGTGTGAATTGGAACAAAATCAGGCACTTCATGCAGAGTGAATACGCCATTTGAGAAACCTGCAATAAGCAGGTGACTTGATTTGTGAAATGCACTAGTTGTCAATTCCACAGGCCATTCTTGCTTGTAGAAATGCCTGACAAGAAAAAGATTATGAGAAAAAAAAAGCACAAATATAGAAAAAAGGAGATTAGATTAGTTTTTGCTCACACAAAGATTATGGGTGGTTGATCATCAGGAATGGTTGAAAGTGCAATTATCATGCCCATGCTTGTTAGTGAGCTACTAAAAAGATATTTAACAACTACCTGCTCCCCAAATGTCAACCAAAAGAATGGAATCATATTACACCCTGCAAATGCCTATAAAAGAAATATCAACTAAACACAGCCAGAAGTGAAATGCCTAAAGAAATATCAACTAAACACAGCCAGAAGTCAGGCTAATTAGCCAAGTGCTGGAACCTTACTCAAACTAAACCAGTCCATCTCAAATTAACATGTGGAACTCCCTTTTAGGAGTTCACATAAAATTTATTCAAGTTTACAGTGAAAATGAAAATGTTTGCAAAAAACATATTGAATTTTAGAAGTACAACAGGCAGGTAGAAACAATCAACACAAGTTGATTGAAATAGACCTGGCCAGAAGTCAAGGTTTTACCAAGTACTAAAGAACCCATAGTTCAAAATGACAAAATAGGAAGATTCTCTGCATGACTTCTGTTCTTGTCAGCCCAAATGAACTTTTTACCTGAAATTCACGAGAACTCAAGTGTGATTTTTTCATGAGAAAGTAAATGTGCTGTAAAAGGAACTACAAAAACGATTTTTTGATTTTTCACCTGAGTCAAATTTACATGAACTTCACGAATAATACTAATTTCATTTTGCTATGCATGGTTAACCCAGTTAAGACCTGCACAGACCACTTAACTAGAACCCAACATAAAAAGATCTCAAAACTATTAAAATACATTTTTTTTGACAAAGGGGGATTACATTTTAGAGCATTTGACAACTTAAAGACATCATCATCATTATCTGATCAACATCAATAATTATTTTAAAATTTGGCAGTTCTTACTTCGAATTTTTCTCCCACATCAGTGGTGACTTTTCTAGATCTGTAAAAAATAAAGCCAAAAAAGAAAGGTAAAAAAGTAGGAAGGCACACACACACACACACACAAATATCATTGAATGCAGGGTCAGACCTTAGACTACTTTAATGCTACATACAGATCTGTTTCGTATGGTCAAACGATGACCACACTCATCAGGCAATTTAAAGAATGATAAATTTCTAGTTTCTAAAGAAACTGTGGTGCTGCGTCGGTGGGAGAGATCAAAACAAAAATTTGGTTTTATCAA
>BLAZ01000935.1:1616391-1618891 GCA_014633955.1 Acropora tenuis
GCATTTTTATTAATACTGAGTTTCATTAACCTCGAAGGTCTAAACGTTCTACTTCTTTTCAATATGCCTCATTTATGTTTGAGACCTATATCTGTAGGCCAAGATCAGGGCAGCATTCAAACTATCAATGCCAAAAGTTAGCTCAAGCAAAACCATAAAATTAGTTTGCACACCTTTTGAGCTAGAATTCATCTCACGTTTCAAAATTTTGCACATCTCCAGGGGGAAGATTAGCAAAATTTCCTCACATTATAATTTGAACTACTCCACTCCAGAGTGAAAATTCTGTGAAATTTCATTGCCCCTTTGATCGAAACTCTTGTGATTGCATTAGATCCAGATGTAGGTGTTAATGTGAAATTGGATAAGGTAGAGTTTGTTTGGTTGTTTTTTTTTTTGGTGGAACAAAAATAATTGTAAGCAAGGAGACACTGACAGTGAGAATAAAGGAATTAAATAAAAGTGACTAAAAGGAATTTTTTGCGAGTTTGATTGCACCCCACAAGTTCGGTACACCTTTCTACAATTTTAAGCAAGCTATAGGAAATTTCACATGACATT
Organism: Acropora tenuis; assembly: GCA_014633955.1. NCBI lineage: Eukaryota > Metazoa > Cnidaria > Anthozoa > Scleractinia > Acroporidae > Acropora > Acropora tenuis. The sequence continues at coordinate 1,616,953 of BLAZ01000935.1, forward strand.
GTCTTCAAAGTGAAAATTCGACAATTTCGTGGAGAACAAAGCACGAAATTCGACAAAATTAATTATCATTACTTTTTCACAGTATTGTACCAGCACAAGGATATGAGCAAGAAGTGCCTATTTGTTGGAATAAATACAAGTAATAAATTTTATGTTGTGAAAAGTTCTTAGTAAAAGATAACATACCTCCCATTTGGACTAAACTTTAAGTCAAACACAGGCCTCTTAAAGTTGAAATGATAGAGAACAGCCTTCCTTTTAAGATTAATCAAAAGACATTGCCCATCTGCAATAAACAACAGTGAGCGCTCATTCAGACATGCCTGACCCTTTGCCTGGAAATGATGCTCAATTTTACAAAAAATATATATATATATTTTTATTTATATTTATCACTAACATAGAGAACAATGTTTTTTTTGCCACAGCTAGCTATGGCTTGGGTAACTAGCATTTACCCCAACAACTTTTGTTGTAAAAGCTCACTTTACTTAGCACAAAAGCAACATTTAGTATACCTTCATCAACGCTAATAAGGGTCCTTCCATCTCCAGACATGGCTAGCCTTGAAATATTCTTATGATTTTCAAATGGCAATGTCCATGATCTATTACTGAGGATAGAAAAGCCACCGAAAATCAACATGTTGACATGTACTGTGCATGTGCCAAATAATTAGGAGATGAAGTATTACTCTTCCAAAGCCTGTCAATGCTGAAATCTTTCTTCAGTTGTTATTTTATATTGAGCCCAGGGATTTTATACCGAGAAATTTCAGATGACTTGAACATACTGTATGTGTACCAGTACAAGGATAAGCACAAGAAGTGTCCAATTGTTGGAATAAAAAAGTACTAAATAATTGCTCACAAAATAATAATTTAAGGTTGCAAAAAGTTCTTCATCAAGTACCTGACACACTGTTTGCCTTCAACAGGTGCAGTTGAGGCAACTAGGTTTGTTAAGATACTAGCTTATCTTTTAGCTACTCTAAATTCAAGGTTAAATAAAGTATATTGTATGTCTATGATACTAGCTCATCTTTAGCTACTCTAAATTCCAGGTCATTAATTAAGTATATGTATGTATATATGTATATAAGATTACTAGATTAGAGATTATCACAAATTTATACTAAGAAATTTCATTACACAATAACAAAAGGAACTCTAAATAAAAAGCTGACAAAATAAAGTTTGCCACTGGATATGATTCCATGACCTCTGTTGTACCAATGTTCCACCAATTATTAAGTCAACTGGGAGCCTAGAAGAGAGCTTGTCCTCTCTTTGAGTTTATCATAAGCCCTTGAAGGATGGCTTCAGTATATGTAATGGAGACTAAAAATGACCTGCTCTTACTGACAACTCTACCTTGTGCCTTTTGCTATCAATGCACTCCCATTTAAAACCATCCAAATGGTCAAAATTCACAAGTTTCATGTTAATCATTCCATGTTATGCAAATGGCACTCAAACTTATCATTCACACCTGATTCAACAACATCTCAAGACAAGGCAGTATTTTCCATGGAATGCTGTACTGTATATCTAAATGACTAACAACTACCTTAAGCTGAATGATTGCAAGACCAAATTTCTGGTCATAGGATCTCGTCAGCTGCTGACAAAAATCAAAATCGACAGCATTCCTGTTGGCTCAACAGAGATCCAAGAAGTCTCATCAGTTTGAAACTTGAGAGCCTGGTTTGACACGTCTATGGCAATGACCACACAAATTGGCAAGGCCTTCAATAAACCTTTCTTTTGCTTGTACAAAATAGGGCAAATCAGAAAGTTCCTATCAGAAGAGGCTACTGTTACACTTATTCACGCTTTCGTTACATCACATCTGGACTATTGTAACTCACTTTTGTATGGTAAAGCAATGTGCCAAATAGATCAACTTCAAAAAAATCTTAAATGCAGCTGAACGTGTT
>BLAZ01000935.1:1657610-1662610 GCA_014633955.1 Acropora tenuis
ATGGAAATGGTAAGAAGAGACTTTTGAGATAAAATATTGGAATGATACAATGTGAAAAAAAAGACCAAAAACAATTTCATCCTGCTTACAAATTAAACATTTTACAAGTTATTTGTGCCATGTTCTGCTCTGAATGGTTAACATCCATTGCAGCTAACAATGCTTGTACTTGTACACTGCTCGTATCTTCTATTTCCGTAGAAATCTCTTACCACTCTATTCAGTTGGGACATTTTTAGAGTTAATGAGTTACTGATGGTAAATGATCATGAGTTACTGATGGTAAGTGACCGTGAGTTACTGATGGTAAGTGACCAAGCAGCAATCATAATATTGTATTTGGCCAATAGTGACTATAATGGGGTAAAAAAATTGGCCATCAAAAAAGGAAAGAATGTAGTGGGTGTTTACTGAGAGAAACCAGTAGCTTGTGCCCAGTGAAAACCCCCTGCTCAGTGAAGTACAAATGGACCAGGGATGCACATGTTTTGGCAATGGATATCATTAATTTTGTTGTGATCATAGACTTGGTCATTCAGCAAGTGAACCAGCCTTGTATGGCTCTTCTTGCTCTTTCAGATTAAGTGCTAACATTCTATAAGTGTTTGATCAGTGTATGCAGTATATATGTTGTGTCACTTGATTTCATTTGGAAGATACAGAGATTCCCCTTAATGAAGGTATGGGGAGGCAGGCAATATCAGTAATATCCACAGCAAATCTTATTTTCCACATCTTGACCATTTATACCATACGTGCAATTCAACAAGTATCAGTAGAATGAGTATACTCTAAGTGACCATTGGAGTTAATGATTAGTACAAAGTTGTTTTTGAGATACTGATTCCATACTGCCTCACAATTTGTGCTCTATGTAAAACAAAATGAGTGCAAATGAATTCAAGTTGTTGGAGAAACTCTGCTGTTCCTAATTATATGGTTCCTGCAATTGGGAAACCTAGTTTTTAATTTGCCATGAAAACCACTTGAAAGGCTTTTTCAACTTATCTGGCCCTGAGCTTAGTCTTCCAACTTTCAGCCAAAAGGAATTGGTTTGGCAAACCATTTTCAGATCTTGGATGATCTTTTTCAGTTGACTGAGCAAGGCTTTGTTTGGAAATGATGCCATTGCATCTCCTCACACTGAAGTAAGGCTTAAAAGACCTTAACTGATTTGTGGGTTTAAGGCTTTGTTGTTTTTCAGCCAATCAGGGTCTCTATGTTATTTGACTGTTTCAATGAGTATTGCTCTCTGTAAATGATTAGGCATTTTATGCAACTACTTTGATTTTTTTGTTAAAATACCTAACTTATGTACAAATATAATGGAACACACTATTCTGAACTAAATGAGACCTTTTTTTACATACATACATACAAAGGTACATACATAATTGACCACTCCCCACTGGGGCTTTTCAGGGCCAATGAAACCAACAACTGAAATGAACTTAACAGGTTAAGAATCCCAACTGGCAGGAGGCAGACCAGTTGGCTATGTACAAGCGCAGCCGAGGAGTTGAACAAATCCAGCTAGTGGTCATAGCGGCACTTGAACTCGGGATCTCCAGAATTCAAGTCCGGCGCCCTTACCACTCGGCCATGCTGCCTCACAAATGTTAATGATCTTTGCAGTTTTGTTATTCTACTCAGGCAGTAGTGAAAGATAGGCCTGAAAAATTATGGCCTGAATGGGACTCGAACCCTGACCTCTGCAATGCCAGTGCAGAGGTCAGCTTGAGCAGCATAGCAAAACTGCAAAGATCATGAACATTAAAATTGTTTCAATCTGCAGTTTAAATGAAATTTCATTCATTTGGTTGCTTGGTGAGACCTTGTCTAAAAGGAAAGATACATCAAATTAATGTTGTTCATCCAATTGCCATTATTTCTTGCATGTATTGAGGGATAGGTTACTCCCTGTCTTTGTTGCTGTTTCTATAGGAGGCATGTTAGTACTTATACTTCCATTACCAATATTCTGTGAATGTTTTTGCATGATGATTAACTTTGTTGCTATATGGATGGGGTTAGGAAGATATATACAGTTAATTGTTGGAATTTCTTTAAAAATTTAGCTTGGAGAGCAGATGCATGGTATCATCAACAAGTGAATGCAGATACAGACTTCTATTGCAAAGTTTCATTTGGGAGTCTCCTTATGTACAAAAAACCAAAATATTATATGGTAGAAATGCATCTTAATATATGTGGAGAGTCTTGAAGAGGGGGGGGGGGCTGATCCCATTTCCCAGTTCTATTTTATGAAAAATCCCATTCCCATTTAGGATTTTTTCAAAATTCCCACTTGCATTACAAACGTAGTATATAATAATAATCCAATAAAATAACGGCTCTAAATTTTCAAATGGCATGTTTTGAATAATTATGTATTTTAACTATTTTTTAGAAAGCAGCAAAACAGTAGGAAAAAAAACGTATTTGATGTGTCCTTGGGCTGGTCACACTTGTCTAGTTACAGTGACTTTCCACATAATAAGCACTTGATTGAATTCCCCTCTTCTGCTAAGTTTCGCATCAGTCTTAAACAGCAATTCCTTTAAACGCTCAATCTCAGACAATCTCTTAGGATCTTGGCTTCTGGTTACTTTTGACGTTTTCTGGAGTAACTTGGAATAATTTTTCGTGTAGATTCTTTAGAAACTCCATCGTTTGAGCTTTTACTATTAGATGAAGCTGATGACTGAGTAGACATAATAGCTAGACAATTCGACCTCACAAGAGTTTTCATCTTTTTTCCATTAAAATGTCGACAGAACCTTTCTCAAATTGAATGACACGCTGTATCACTCTCAAAAGCATAGATTTTGACTCTCTTTTAAAAAACACGGATAATTGATCGTCAGTTCTAATGACAAATGGAGCTTTCTTGGGTTGTCCAGGTTCTTTATAGTCCACATTAAACATTTCAGTCGAGCAATCAGTTAAGCCACGTTTCTTACTTGCTTCGCAGCTGCCAGTCATACGACAAACTTTTTTTAGATTATTGTTGTGCTGTTATGTCCAATGGGATTTCAACTTTGCAGCTTTCAGAATGAATAACAACATTCTTTGAAGTGATGTACTAAATTCCACGATTACAATTCGAGTAGCCGCCACGTTTGTTTGTAAAGTAGTGCCGCTGACCATTTGATTGCCCTCGTGCATTGGGCTACTAGAGGACTAGTCACAGTAACAAATGCACGAGACTTGAAATCAGACTATTTTATTATCATGATTTCGTTTACCTATTTTTTTTTGAGAGCTGAAACTCTATGAGGCTTTTATTTGATTTTTGTTTGAACTTTATTCTAAAAAAATCTTTCTTACTCAGTGGGTTAAAACAAAGTTCCCATAATTTCCCAGTTAATGTTTTGAGTCCCATTCCAGGAACAAAAATACCAGTCCCAGTGGATCAAAACCTGTTTTCCCATCCATTTCTTAGGCTAATCCCAGTCCCATTTTACCCCTTCAGGACCCTCTGTATAGATTACTAACTTATAGAGTGAGAAATTTACAGATTGGCCCTTTATAAAACTCCTTTGGTGAAAAAATAAACATGTACATAATACCCTAAATGCCCTTGAAATTGAAGTGGAGTTCTATAAGGTAGCCCTCTGTCAAATGCCATGCCTTTCTGCAAAACTATGCGACGTTAGTTTGTAGAATAATAATAAATATTGCAAAAAGGTTGAAGGGTTACTACAAACCTTCTTAGGTTGCTGGGCTCTAGAAAAAAGTATTTGTAGACATGTTATTTCAGGGAAGTCTACATCAACTATATCACATAACCAATACAAAGGTTATGAAATTTATATTGCGGGTAATCTTTTGATAACAGGCAGTTGTTCAGTTGTTCAAAATTTGGGTTTTATCAAATGAGTTGACAAAGGTTAAATTACTGTGGGGTGTTGTCGGCCATTTATATGGGAGTGTGGAGGAGCTTTGCCATTGGTGGAATTAATGGTGACATGAATTCATGAATAAATTAGTGAAACGAGAGGCTCATTGATCCCGTGAAGATAGAGTGAACCCAGTTGAAAGATGAATAATTTTTGGTTTGAGATTTTTGAAGCCTTCTGTGTTCCCATGGTGCAAGGGACCTTATCACTCCCACCACAAATTGTGTTGTGGTGGAGTGATAAGGAGTTGTTCACCCGGCATTTCATTAAATTATTAATGATGATGCAAAATAATTATTGTGAGGTTTTAAACACAAATCATTGACCTCAACAGGGGTGTCAGCATTTTTATGTATTAAATTTCTCGTTGGTTACCTTTATAGATAGCTGTCAAGATTCAGTATCAAAATGTCCCCATTTAAGTCCCTTTCCCCCCCCGTGAGTGCCAATTGGCACTTATAGATTTTACTCTGTTTAACACCAGATGATTTTACTCTTTAATGGGGAATCCCTTGGGCAGGAAAGGGTTGAAATAGAAAATATCTATCTTCAAAAAAAGAACAACAACATGCATGCAAACTTCTTTAAAAATTAATGCCCAAATTTCTCTTACTACCCAAAAAATCTAAGTAGCCCAAATTTGGGACGGGGGGGAGGGGGGCGAACAGCAGCCCGTACGCCTATGCCTCGGGGTGGTCTTTATAACGGGGTTCCACTGAACGTCAAAATGGACAACAATATGGAATGGTGGAAAGGTGAGAAATCAAAGCCTTAAAGAGAGAATGGTCACAATAGTGAGCACATATACCATACATGAAAAATAGGCAGTCAAGGACTGAATGTGGATTAAGTGTAACATACATAGTACTGTTAAAAAAAGGAACAAAGTACTTTTGGCCACTCTGAAGTTGTGCAGGGGACAACTGGGCGAGTTTCAAATAATTAATTGCAAGCAATCAATAATCTGAGACATTACCTGATGCACATGAGAGATTTGGGTATAAGATGCGTCATATAATTTTGTCCAAGTTTGATGATTTTAGAATGAATAGAGACAAATTAAGCTATAGTGCTTGGAACAATTTGGCTCAAAATCCA
>BLAZ01000936.1:23498-25998 GCA_014633955.1 Acropora tenuis
AATTCTGTGTTTCGCTTTTCAAAGGTGAACATGAAAATGGTCAGTGGTGGAGTGAAGTTTTTGTTAAGTTTGTCGCCGTTTAAGTTCCAACCTACCATTGGTGGTGTGCGATTGATTTTTTCCTTTGTCTTCGTATGTGCATTGCCACAACCTGATGCAATAATTGCTGGCAATGGTAAATTGGGTTTCATTTGTCATCCAGAGACCAATAAAGCTCATAAAGAAAAATGTTTTTTACAGTACTGTGCTGAGATGAGTTCTTCGATGCGGCCCCACATTATTTTGTCAGTGACAGCTGGTATACTGATTCTCTTGTGGTCTGCAATGCTTTTGTACAGTGTCTCACATTTTGCAAAAATCAGAAGAGCGACAGGTCCTATTGAAAGGAAGTATCTTTGTCATCAATTTTGGAAGATGTTTCTTCTTCATGTTGGCATTGAAGCTGCAGTTTTGTCGGTGATATTGGTACTCTACTACTACACTCAGAAAATTAATTTTGCAGAAACATATAAGTGCACTGTGATTATTGCTTCAGTGACAACATGCAGAGATGTGTATCGTCAAGAGTTTAACTTTCTCTTTATTGGAGGGATGGCCGTCATTTTGTTTTTATGTATTGTAACATTGTGCCAGGCAATATGCAATAAAGAGAACTTCATTGAGCAATTGCTCCTTTTGAATACCACAGAGAATGAAGCAGGTAAGGAATGGTTGGAAAATATAATCCCCAATCTTTGAAATAAATGAGGGTTCACCTTGAAAACTCTATTACAGTATGGGTGAACTCCAAACTGCTCAAAATTAGAAACTATTAGAAATATTTCAACTGTAGAATCTGTAGAATTCTTTCATCGCCAGGTGATGATGGAAACCACCACAGCAATACACTGAGGAATAATGCTGATGATGGGTCACAATGAACAGCCAAATATTATCAAACCATAATTAACAATAATACTTATTCTTTTATTATTTTTGTATGGATGACAGCTGGGGCACTGTTTGCCTTGTGAAGTGCAATTATTACACTTTACAGTTCAAAACATCTACAAAAAATCAGAAGAAAGACTGGCTACTGTGAAAGGAAGTAGCTTTGTTATGAATTATTGTGTATGAGCTTTCACTTCTTCATATTTGCTTTGAAGCCCTTGTCATCACTCTAATATTAACTTTTTTCTGCTGCACTCAAGAAAGTTGTCCTCCTAAAACTTATGAATTCTCTGAGGAATGCTTAAAGGTTAACCTTGGAAGCTCACATGACCTTATAAGAACTCCAAACTGCTCAAAATTAGAAAATCCCTATGGCTATCAAAACTACATCAACTGTAGAATCAAGGAAATACAATCCAGATTTCCAGATCTGTGTCTTTCTTTTCCAGGTGATGATGGCAAACACCACAGCAATACACAGAGGAATGCAAATGATGGGTCTAGTGGATTTTCCAACACTAACAACCACAATGAACAGCAAGGTATTGCAAAATGATCATTGAGAATAACAATTATTCTTTTAAATTGAGGTGAATAGTGACAGCATATTTATTGAATCACCAAGCAGTGAGGTAAATATTGTTTAATCTGAGGTTCAGTAAGAAACACCTGAGAAACATGTTGATCTTTGCATAAAAAAATTATTGCTTTTATTGCCATTGCAATATAAATTATCATCATTACCATGTATGTCTTTTTTTAAATGCATGTCATTGTCTGTCTCTATGATTGTTATCCTTACTTGTAACCCCCTTTGGGGCAACCAGTCAATGGAAAGAAGGCATTTCCAGCATTAAATTTATGGTGAAAGTTTTATGAACACAGTACTTATTCAATTTTTTGCCACCTTCATTCAAACTTAATTTTTTTGTTCAAACTGAAGGAAATGGGAGGAAAACAAGTCATGAAAGGGCTCTCTAAAATATTTGGTCTTTCGGAAGAGGTTGACAATGTTCAAAGATTTAGCTGAGCATAAATACTCAGCTCCAACTAATACCAGTTTACCCTGATTAAATTAAGCCATGATTAGCAGAAACTATTGAAAACCAGTGACTTACTTACTAGCCTAAGAAGACGACTTTCGTAAGGTTTTCATTCTCTACTTTTCAACCAGCAGGGTTTTCAAATTTAGCCGGCGCCCGGCGCAAGTCACCGGCTACTTCAAGCATTTGCGCCGGGTACTTTTCGTATTCCAAACTTTACTAACTACACCATTCTGTTTCACCAAATCATGATCTGATTTTTTCGAGGAAATAAATGAATGCGGACTGATGAACAGTGTGGCTATTACATATACCTTTTGATCTTCGAAGCGAGAGCTTTTTTAGCGGGAAAGTCTGCTCGTGTTCACGGACTCTCATTTGAACGTGCATGTATCGGCGCAGCAGCAGATTTGTTCTCACGTCAAAGTTGCAACATGAAGCGGAGGCAGCAAACGATGTTGTCTTTTCTTTCAAGTGCGGAGAAGTCTCGAAGAGAAATAGGTAACAATAATTTTAGGAATAAGAGT
>BLAZ01000936.1:65512-68012 GCA_014633955.1 Acropora tenuis
AGTTTTGTTGGTGATATTGGTACTCTACTACTACACTCAGAAAATTAATTTTGGAGAAACATACAATTGCACTGTGATTATTGCTTCAGTGACAACATGCAGAGATGTGTATCGTCAGGACTTTGACTTTCACTTTATTGGAGGGATGGCCGTCATTTTGTTTTTATGTATTGTAACATTGTGCCAGGCAATATGCAATAAAGAGAACTACATTGAGCAATTGCTCCTTTTGAATACCACAGAGAATGAAGCAGGTAAGGAGTGGTTGGAAAATATAATCCCCAATCTTTGAAATAAATGAGGGTTCACCTTGAAAACTCTATGACAGTATGGGTGAACTCCAAACTGCTCAAAATTAGAAACTATTAGAAATATTTCAACTGTAGAATCTGTAGAATTCTTTCATCGCCAGGTGATGATGGAAACCACCACAGCAATACACTGAGGAATAATGCTAATGATGGGTCAAATGAAGTTACTAACACAGGCAACCAAAGTCACAATGAACAGCCAAATATTGTCAAACCATAGTTAACAATAATAATTATTCTTTTATTATTTTTGTATGGATGACAGCTGGGGCACTGTTTGCCTTGTGAAGTGCAATTATTACACTTTACAGTTCAAAACATCTACAAAAAATCAGAAGAAAGACTGGCTACTGTGAAAGGAAGTAGCTTTGTCATGAATTATTGTGTATGAGCTTTCTCTTCTTCATATTTGCTTTGAAGCCCTTTTCATCACTCTGATACTGACTTTTTTCTGCTGCAGTCAAGAAAGTTGTAAAACATATGAATGCTGTCTGAGGAATGCTTAAAGGTTAACCTTGGAAGCTCACATGACCTTATAAGAACTCCAAACTGCTCAAAATTAGAAAATCTCTATGGCTCTCAAAACTACAGCAACTGTAGAATCAAGGAAATACAATCCAGATCTGTGTCTTTCTTCTCCAGGTGATGATGGCAAACACCACAGCAATACACAGAGGAATGCAAATGATGGGTCTATTGGATTTGCCAACACTAACAACCACAATGAACAGCAAGGTATTGTGAAATGATCATTGAGAATAATTATTAATCTTTTAAATTGAGGTGAATAGTGACAGCATGTTTATTGAATCACTAAGCAGTGAGGTTAATATTGTTTAATCTGAGGTTCAGTAAGAAACACCTGCGAAACATGTTGTTGATCTTTGCATAAAAAAATTATTGCTTTTATTGTCATTGCAATATAAATTATCATCATTACCATGTATGTCTTTTTTTAAATGCATGTCATTGTCTGTCTCTGTCATTGTTATCCTTACTTGTAACCCCCTTTGGGGCAACCAGTCAATGGAAAGAAGGCATTCCCAGCATTAAATTTATGGTGAAAGATGTCAAAGTTTTATGAACACAGTATTCGATTTTTTACCACCTTCATTTAAACTTAATTTTTTTCTTTAACCTGAAGGAAATGGGAGGAAAACAAGTCATGAAAGGGCTTTCCAAAATACTTGATCATTCGGAAGAGGTTGACAATGAAGATTCAGCTGAGCATAAATACTCAGCTCCAACTAATACCAGTTTAGCATTCCTGGGCCCATGCAGTTGTCCAAACCCTGATTAAATTAAGCCATGATGAGCAGAAACTATTGAAAACCAGTGATTTACTTACTAGCCAAAGAAGACGATTTTCGTAAGGTTTTGATTCTTTACTTTTCAACCAGACTTTTATTTTCTGCCAAGTTTATGTTACATGGTTAGGGCATTTTAGTCTGGCAAAATTCAAACCTTGTCTGTTGTTCATTAATCCCTGTTTAATGTTGATTGCCTTTTGAACATCTGGGCGCTGGACTGTTATTTCCCAGCACCATGTGAATTGCCATTTATTGTAAATTAATTGCAGTAATTGGACTCATTAGTTTGCTACTCACATAAGTAATAAAGACCACCCATTTTGCTTGTATGTAACTACCGGTACCCTGTGAAGAGAATAAATTCTTATTGTGCACTGGACAATAATATTGCAAAACAAAAAAAAACCAGCAGGGACATGACAGTGAAAGTGACATAAACTGAAACCATCATCATCATTTTAACCGATAAGAATCCTATGGAACTTTAAATTCATTCTTGTAACAGTAAAGAGGAAAGATAATGAATGGGTTCTAATATAGATACTACCTAGAGGTGGTGGCATTGTTGACAGAAAAGGAACAAGAAAATAATTATCCAAAAAATGAGGGCCTTTGTAGTTTGGACTTTGTTTTTACTTCCCCTTTGACTAAATTTTTGCTGTGTGAATAGTTTTTACCAACAATGTACAGTGGACTCTGAAACCACAATTTTAGTAGAGTGATTGCACATCTTTGGGACATCAAAACATGACATGTTTTGTTGTCGTTACATTGTGCACTGTACCTCTGGTGGTAATGCTAGCTCTCTTTGGTATGGTTATCAAGAACTTTGCCAAATTCTTGTAGGAGTCAACATTCAAACCAAAGCATAGCTCTGGC
>BLAZ01000937.1:26078-31078 GCA_014633955.1 Acropora tenuis
TTTTATTAGACTGGTAAATCCAAGAAGAGCAATTTTGCTTTCATTGGGTAGGGTGGCACAAGGTATCATTTTTTTTCCCCAGAAAGTCTTCAGGTCTCTGTGTTTGAGGAATTGATACTGTAGACCTGTCATGAGAGGTTATCCATTTTTATTTAAAGTAAACTATATTATTGCTGTCTGTTGTAATGAAGATAAAAACAGATAGCTTTACTAGCATTTTAGATCACTGGTTTAAATGTTAATAATTTATCATAGAATAAATTTCACTGTATTTAACTAAATGGTGTGTGATCATGGGTGGGAAAGAATTCCTATTAAGGATTGTTGTAAGTCTTAGTGACTGTTATTTTGCCAATTAACCTGAGAAGATTGAAGTCATCTTTGGTGTCAAGATGAATTTTTCTCAAGTTGTTGCTGACAGCCAATGCTATCGCTGCCTTCATGCATAGATGCATGCATGTAATCATGATCTTAAGAGAAAAAAATTGGTGAAATAATTAAATCATAAGGAAATAGATTATTTCTAGGGAGGAAGACAAAACGCTTTTTCTTGTCATAGAAGGCAACAATAACTTCCTATGACAACTATCCAATGGTATATTGTTGCTCAAAAGGTCAGCTTTGAAATCTTCCTGCAGTTGTAATTTGACCCGTTATGAACTAACTTTCATGCCCTATTTAGTTTGTTAATTATGCTGCTTTGATTTTGTGCAAAGTTAATATACCACCAATGGGTCACCCAGCATTATTGTGAAGGACATTATTCTTTAATTTGACAGAGCATTATGGCGTCATCACAACTTCCGTCATTGAAAGGGAAAGTGTGCATAGTCACTGGAGCTTCGCGAGGTATTGGCAAGGGTATTGCTTTGATTCTTGCCCAGGCAGGAGCCACTGTTTACATCACAGGTTAGTGACTAATTACCAACAATGTTGACCCATGCTATTAACTGTTCTAGGACTCTGCCAGCTCTGTTTACACAGCATGGTTCAGATAACAGATTTGAAATCGGTGGTTCTGAGTTCAAGTCCTTCACCCACTACCAAGTGCATTTGTCCTGTGTAGTTGTTTGCCTACACTTCTGACACAATTATTATTTATCTATATAATTACACCAAGTGGATTTGTCCTGTGTAGTCGTTTGCCTACACTTCTGACATAATTATTATTTATCTATATAATTAGATAATGTAAATACATGAAATTCATGCATTTGAATGGTGGGTTGAAATGAATTAAATTCAGGCTTTTCTCTCACTTCTATGCTTAAGGAAGCACGCATAACTGAGATGATCACACAAAAGAAAATTACTACTATTAGTGTTATTAGTAGTATTAATATTAATATTAGTATTATAGCTGACTGGTCTGTCTTCCTTGGTTTGGATTTTTCAATATGTTTTTGTATTGTATATTTTAATAAGGAGTGGTTAATTTATGTTAAGTGTGGACATTTTTAATATGCACTTGATAAATCACAATCTTGCAATATTAATGAATACTGTGAGTCCTTTATAATCAGTTTTGAAAGCTCTTGCAAGTGAGTGTTGAGATTTATTGATAGCCCTGTGCATTTCTTGAACAATCGTGCATGGCCAATAATAATATTGTATGTGTCATATATATTGATGGAGCTTCAAATTGGGCACACCGCTACCATTTTTTTTTTCGTTGGTAGGCAGGACTCTTGATACAGCAGAGGGAAAGCCTGGATCATTGCGACAAACAGCTGAAGAGGTAAACAATATGTTGCCATGGAGTCTTAATGCTACACTACCAGAATAAGTGTTGATGTGGGACTCTATCCCATTTTTGGGATGATGATGAATCATCCATATTCAACTCTTCAATCTCTAATGCCCCATGAATGGATTGCTGTCTGCCTTTTTCTTACAGTAAATCAGTAATTTTACTAGGGAGGAGAGGATGAATGTGGTTTTCTGACAGGGGAGTCACGAATCGTTTAACCCCGAAGGGGTCTTAGCCTTTGGCCCGCAAAATCACAAGACATTTAAATGGACTGTTGGGTCGTTAAGAGGGTATGCTGATTTTGTTTTTATCATCAGGATTATCAACCCTCTCAATTTCTGGCTGCCTGTTTTTTTAAATTGTTTGTAGATGACATTTGTGTTTCCCAACAGTTCCATCATTTTCCTCAAATTTTTGATATAAAGATCTACTTTTGACATCCCAGTTAACCACAATGTTCTTTTGTGACTATACAGATTGGCCAGGACTCACCTGGCAAGTGTATCCCTGTAAAATGTGACCATGAAAATGATGAGGAGGTGAAAGAGCTGTTTGATAAAGTTAGTAAGGAACAAAATGGAAGACTTGATGTTCTGGTCAACAATGCATATGCAGGAGTACAAGTGAGTCACCTGTTTTATTTGTGTCCCCATACAAATAGAACCTACCACAGATACTGTATATCGCTCCACAATGAATACCACGTGCAATTTCTCAAAATCAAGTGTTATGAGCTGGAGACAGCCTAAATTTGTGAACAGTGCAAATAATCTAATCAACATGTGGAGAAAGGATGGAATGAAGATGAATAAACCAATGTGTGAAAAGATGTAGGGACGTTTGCTTGGAAAGGGACAACTGAAAAGCTACCCGAGCAATCCCAGCTCAATAGGAGTTCTTGTAGTGCAATGGTTAGATAATTCGACCACCATTACAGAGTAGGTTGGATTCCTACCAGGAGCATAACACGGAAATCTTTTCAGTTGATCCTTTTTTTGTTGCCAAGCAACTATCATGACATCACTTCCTCTGGCCAGGGTTGCATTCAACTTCATTCGATCTTTCATCCATTGTGTTGAATGCAAATCACATTGTAGAGCCTGCAATACTATCAGGACACTTTGTGCACAAGAACCTAGCTAAGTTACCTAGTTTACCATGGGTTCTTGTAGCTTAATGGTCAGAGCATCTAACCAGCGGAGGTCATATTAATTTTGAAACTGGAGCTCTGTCATCTTTTCAGGTCTTTCTTCACACATTACCAAGAAACTTTCATTACCTCTTATCCACAGTTTGGAAATGATTTTCATCAAATCATGAGATGCTGGGTTTATTTAGGCTACTCACAGCTCGCATGTTGTTGCAGGAACTATTATAATTTTGTTGCTTTTCAATAGGCAATATTCAATGCTGGTGGAAAACCATTTTATGAACAGGTAAAAATCAACAAATTTACAAAGTTATGAGTTCTTTGATATAGGAAGCTGCTTGGCCAAGTGGTTAGTGCTCGGGTTTTGAAACCATGAGATCCCCAGTTCGAGTCCTTTTCTGACCACTGGCTGGATTTCTTCCAGTTAGTCCCAGGGCTCGACCTTTTTCCTGCCATTTGGTATTTTTAATCTGTTTAGTTTAATTCAGTTATTGACTTGCCTTGAGATGGTTTCAGTCAAGTGTCTGCAAACCAGCTCTCCAAGCTAACTAAACTTCCGCTATAAATATGTAATTTTTTGCCCCATTAACTTGCCTCTTTAGGGATGTCATTTCACGACCTCAGTTTTTCATTTTTTAACAATTTTTGCATTTTATGCAACTGACAAGTGCACCGATATGTTTCCATTTTGGTTAAATAATGCATTTTATTATAAAAACTGGAGGGCTTTATAGGGGTTTCCACTACTGAGAAAAATTACGATGCTTTTTCACGTGTTTAAGATCACCAATCAGCTGCTAACACATCACTCGCTCCATTTAGCGCTTTGAGTCAATAGGGAGCTTACGCAACAGGACGACTGGAAGACTCAAGTCGGCACAATGCCGAAAAATTGTCGCGTAAGATTGGGAATGCACACACTCGCGCGACATTTTAGTTTTCGTCATTCTGCCGTTCTGAGTCTTCCAGCCGTCCTGTTGCTTAAGCTCCCTAATGGCAACTCGTTCTCTTTTTGAAGCGTGAGTAAAGTCGACTTCTTGATAGTAAGCCGTCCTGTTGCGTAAGGTACTACGAGCGAATTATTGATTTAGCGATCCGTATCCTAAAGTACAGACCGTTTGACCTCGTGGTTTGCTTTCCAGCTGGATTCAATTATTAAGAGATATAATAGACATCTTAGTAACCAAGATTTCTCGGTGCCTACTGCACGTTACAGCAGCCTTTTTTTCCACTTGGAAAAAACGCGGTTCCTAAGTTAAAGTACGGCCCTCGAACTCTGTCAGGAAGAGTTGTTATGAAGCAATTATAAATTAAAAATTATAATTTGAAACTTTTCTTTATCTGTTGATGTACGTGAATTGTCTTTCAGCCACTAAGCCTCTGGGATGACGTTAATAATGTTGGTCTCAGGTGAGAAAATGTACATTGAAACGTTTGAAATGAAATTAAATAGTTTTGTTAGAATAACTATTAATTGACCAATTTTCTACAAGAGGACGCATAATGCGATGGACAAGAAAGGTTTGCCCAAGTTTGTGCAGAAGTATGATGCATACTTCAGTATAAAAAAAGATCTAAAATCGGTCATTTTTTTGTAGAATTGAAAAGCCTGCAAAGGTTCTGATGGTGCAGTGACTTTTAGGTCATGCGTTAATCATACATTTTAACTCTTTTACCAATAGGTCCAATTACGTGGCTGCTTGTTACGCGGCGAAGATGATGGTGCCAGCTAAACAAGGTTTAATTGTCAATGTGTCATCTGCAGGAGGGTTGAGGTATCTTTTCAATGTTGCCTACGGCACAGGAAAAGCAGCAGTAAGTGAACCGAAGCGGACTGTGTCACGCCGTTTTCTTGGAACTCCAATAGGGTTAAAAATACTTTAAAAGCAACGGAATTAAAAACAAACTCTTAAGTTTCGTTTGCAAGAAGATTTTTAGTACATTGAATTCAATTTTTGTCATGAACAGCAAAGAATGGAAAGGATGGAAAGAAGATTCAGGGGCACCCAACGAGAAAATAGTTCAAAACCCCTGCAACATAGCATTTTTGAATGTATTTTAGTATTTAAACGTAGATATAGGCATATTTTTGTCCCCTAG
>BLAZ01000937.1:46078-56078 GCA_014633955.1 Acropora tenuis
ACTCCGAAAGATGTATATCGTACCACATAAACAGTTTATATGATTTAGCTGCTGAGATAATTTATATATAATTATATAGATGTTCAATAAACTGGTTTGGGTGTTCAGTGTTTGTCAGCAACACATACTTATCAAGGTCTTCACTGATGTATGATAAATGAATTATTTTAAAGCCACTGGTCATTCCATTACTGTAATCATTACCACATTTCTATTTATCATAATGACTGTCAAAAACATGTGAAAAGCACAAAGCAGCCTTCTAACCATGTTTTACTTATGTTATCAATGTTAACAGTAACTTAGCCAAGACAACTCAAAATATTCAAAACTTCATTGTTGTGAAAGTCAAGTTCCACAAAACATCACTTTGGCGATTATCCAGGAGATTTCAGACTCTAATATGAAGACGAAGTGATACTGTCCAAAATCTGGAGTCTCCTGGACTATTTCATTGAATAAGAATGACTTCTATTTACTACTGTATTTGAACTTGTACTGGAGAGAATGCCACCTAGGGAGAAACAATAGTGGTGAGATGTTGTGGGGTATTCTGCAATTGCTCCAAACCAACAAAGTGGCAAAAAGAAACTTTTTTTTATTTGTCAAAGTACATAAAATACATCTACCATTTTTTTATCCTAACCTTCTTCTACAAATGTTTTTCCACTTTACACATTGTAGTACCTACAATATGTACCTTCCAATACTCCATGCAGTCCCGTAAAACTAGTTTTCCCCCATTTTACCATGTACCATGATAACAAACACCTTTCCTTTATCTTTTACCCAACCATTGTTCTCTTTCGTCCTCGTAGCCTCACTTCATCTAGTTTCTTGATGATTTCCTCAGTCTTGTTCGCTTTTTTCTTGTAGCTTTCCAAAACAATCTGGAAGATGTGTTCTGTGTTTGGGTGCGTGCTCAAAAATGCCCTTTCCAAAACATACAGATCCACACCTTTGTCTTCTGTTAAACCTGAGATAAAGCTCAGCCCAAAATCAATAACAACAATCTTTTCAAAGCCCTTCTTCAACAGAATGTTCGAAGTAGTCAAATCTCCATGAATACAATCTACATTGTGCATTTCCGCCAATGTGTTTCCAATATTGTGAGCCAAAGATTGCAATTTTTGCTCCGCTCCTTCTGCAGAGAGTTGCAGGAGATTATTGATGTGGTCTCTTGCTGTAACACTGTCTGGTATTTCCTCCATGAAGATGCGATGAGAGGAGTAATCAACAAAATAAATGGCAGGGGTGTAAATTCCGGCTTTTCGGCACCGAAGAATAGATCTAACTTCTTGGTTTGTTCTTCGATGAGTTAGCTTTTCATCCAGGGAAGGATGCCTGTAAGACTTGGAAAACCTTTCTTTTACTATTGTATTTTTGTTGTAGAACTGTGTCTTGTAAACACGAGCTTCTGCACCTTGCTTTACTAAGGTCCACGTGGTGGTGGGATCACAGATCTCCATAGGGGATGCCATATTGATAATCTTGAGCCCCTGTGCATATTGGACAGAGATTGTTCTCAACTAGGTGGTAGGCCGTTGGTGTATGGAGACATATATTGTACTGTACACATTAAAGGACTCGGTGCAACAGATGTCCCCATACACCACCCTACCAACTACGTGATTAGTGTATGATACACTGTATTCTCTGGAAACTCTTCATCGAAGGGCTGCTAGAATAATATATAATTTACCTCAAGATATGCCAACTGATGAAGTATACTGGCATTCGAATTGGAACACTTTAACTTTCTATTGTAAATTGCGATTAATTAAATTACTTCATAGTGTGTTTACAGGTGAAGCACCTGCGGTTCTTTCATACTTGGTAAATAAACCTTGCACTGCATATAACCTCAGAAGGAGTAATAACATAGTCGTCCCCCGTTTTAATTCACAGTTTCTTAAAAACTCAATTAGCTATAGAGGCGCTATCCTCTGGAATGCTGTCTCAACCCATTTCACTGGCCAGTTAACTGATTTTTATCGTAAAGTGAAGAAGGACTTCTATTTTTAGGAACTTGAGTCGGTCCAGTCGCTGCCTAGGCACTACCAAGATTTTAAATGCTATTAAATATTTTATCTCTTAATTATTGTAGTCGATTTATTCAAATGCTTTAATAGTTTAATGCTTTAATGCTTTAATAGAAATACTCCTAAAACAGTATACACTATACTAGGAGATAAGAATAAATAAGTAAATGAATAAATAAATAAATTAATAATAAATATATATATAAAAAAAAGGAAATTATTTACATTTCAAAATCTACATTTACGGATGTAATCATGTGAACTCATTCTCTTCTAGAAACTTATCGTAATTTTTTAGTTTTTACTGAGGTAGTTGTGTTTTGTAAGTAATGTCATCCCTATTTTAATATAGTTTTATACTGTAATTATTTTCACACGACCCCACAAGACACGTGCTTTAAACCCAATCGTGTTTAAATAAAGGACATGTATGTATGTATGTACGCATTATGCTCGGTAGGTCTAATTAATTTTATGCGTTTTTGTTCCTTAGCTTGCTTGTAATCAGTTTCAATTGCGTTTCTTCCTCACCTTGTCTGTCTTGTTTTGTGTTTGGCTTGAGTTTTGGCTTGAGTTTGTGCTTGCCTGAAGTACTTTCCTTGGTTAGAATTCCATGTATGAGCCCGTGAAATGACCTGAGCGCTTAGCATCCCTTACTCTAATCTCCTTCCAACAAACTGCGCATTCACAAGACTTTTGTCACCAGGTTCCCCTCGACCATTTTCGGAAAACACGACGGACGCCATCTTTAACCACATAGAAATTACCTTTTGTTGTAAGTTTATGTCCTCTTCCCGGATATTCTTGTTTATAGTCTTGTCTAAACGGGCACTGAATCGATTTTTCTTGTAACCTCCTTTTCAGTGTGTGAATATGATGTCAATATACACGAGAGTTAAAAGCTATGCACTCCGCACCGGACCATACCTGTACGATATGAGGTTTCTACTTGCCGGTTTTGCGATCACATATCTTGGAGTATCCAAGATTGCTGCGGCTGGTGCGAAGAGTAAGTCTTTATTGTCCGTGTCTCAGCGTTCAACATGTGGTTTGAATCTTGTAAAACTCACTCAAAACGACACAAAAAATTTGCTCATTGTGCCTTCTTATACTGATCACCCAAATCATTTTTTCTCGTTACAGAGCCAGTTACTGGGAAAGGAGGTATGGAATCTTACACTTGTTCATATCGTTTATGTAAATTTCTTATTTTGTTTGCTTTATCAAATGATTAAAGTTTCTGGGAGGGAAACTGTAAGAAACCGCCACCCTCATCCTCTTAATTTCATACACATTTCATACACAAAATGCATCAATTTGACAATAATAATAATAATTATAAAATTATTGATTATTAAGAACTCTGCATAGTGGGTCTTTATTCCCAAAAGCCTTCCATAAAACTACTAGAGTAATCGGAAAGTTGCAGGTTCATTGCATGTGTGCATCATGTTTGTTTTACGGAATTTTAATGACAAAAAAATCTGTTGATCATTTTGTTGTAAATGTTGCTTTGGTAGTTTTTTTTATGAGCTACAAACCTGGTATAATAACATGGGAAATCCTGGAGTGTTCCTATCAAATCTGTGAATCACATTCCAATAATTATAATTTGCTAGTTTAGATTCTCTACAACTGAGCTACCTACTTGAACAAAAGGAGTTGAGAATTTTGCCCTTTTCAAGGCAATTTGTTCATAAG
The DNA here is from genome assembly GCA_014633955.1 of Acropora tenuis. Taxonomy (NCBI): domain Eukaryota; kingdom Metazoa; phylum Cnidaria; class Anthozoa; order Scleractinia; family Acroporidae; genus Acropora; species Acropora tenuis. The sequence continues at coordinate 49,822 of BLAZ01000937.1, forward strand.
AATGCAAGATTGGGTTTTCTCTCTCAACCCCTTCTTGAGCAATGTTGATCTTTGGGGAACAGAAAAGACCAAGTTACAATTCAATGTTGTTTTGGGGGGAGAGGGGAGAGAACAATATAGTTTTGTTTATTTGAAATACATGTCTTGTACTAAAAGATGCTCTGGACAACCTCCTCAATTGTTTTGTCCAGGATTGTATGTGTATCAGAAACTTGTGACAGGGAGCTGGTCAAAGGACACTTGTAAAAATTACCCTTTTGAATTTTAGTAAGTTTTCTATTGTGAACTCTTTCAGGTGGACATCATTAATGTGGGAGACTTGATGCAATGAAATGCTGTTGAGATGTCTCATCCTAAATGCTGTATTTAATACTGGATTTCCTGTTTCTGTTAAGGGAAAACTTGATAATTATGTCATTATGCTTGTTTGTTTGGTTTTTCTATGTTTTGATCTTGTTTGAATAGTTGTACTCCTCAATAAAACTGAATTTTTTTTCTAGAAAGCAATGTGTGCTCTTATAATAATTGAAGATGCTTCTAGTTTTTGACTGTGTGCTTTAGAACCAAGGAGCATGTTTGGAAACTGTATAAAATAGTTACAGAACAGTTGACTTCCAAATATGTCTCGGTGCTTCTATAAGATAATGAATTGTAAAATTTATTTTCATTGTATGATCCTCGCAATAATTATTATTTGAGTAGTACCAAGATAAGCCTGAATGGGATTTGAACCCTGACCTCTGCAGTGCCAGTGCATGCAATGCTCCATCAGTTGAGGTATCCCCTAGATGATGCATGATATATATATATATATATATATATATATATATTTATACACATAACTATTTTCAGTAATAGATCCCAGATGATGTCAAAATGTGGTAAGAAGAAAAAAGTGGCACAGGAGGTGCAGCCTATGCTTAGCAAAGAATTGTGATTGGTTCAAATTCAAAATTCAAAAAGTCGTCATCTATGCGTCTGCGTCTGTCCTCTAATAGATCATAGGCGAGAACCAATCAGAATGCGAGAATAACTTGGGTTATTTTATATATATATATATATATATATATATATATATATATATATTTATTATATTGACACAAGTGTTTTACTGGACAATATTCCTCTCCTAGAATTCATGTTAACTACATCCGGGACCCGAGTGGCTTGTTTTCCATAATCTCAAACGTGCTTTTATCGATGAAGTAGTCTCAGTAATTTCCCTCCGAAATTTGTGTTTTATTTTTTATCTGTATAATCAAAAGAACATTTCCCGGCAGCATGAAGATATGAAGTTTATTTTCTCGTGCCGAAAAATATTGTTTAGCCACTTGGAAAATAAAATTCAAATCATCGCGCCTCACTCTCTCTCTCTCTCTCTCTCTCTCTCTATATATATATTTGTATACAAAACTGTTTTTTTTTTTTGACGCGGATAGAGATGATTTGGACTGAATTTCACAACGACTACAAAAGTTTCGGGTTTCAGTGATCCTGCCTAAAAGTCGCGTTGGGGCGCGCAAAGGCCTGTGGTTGAAAGGGATTTGAGTTGTTGCGGTGATGAAGGAGAACTGTTGCGAATACTGTCGACGGTAACATACGTTACAGTCATCAAAAATGGACTTTTTTCGCGGTCACCTTTTTCTTCGTTCTCGAGAATTATTAAACGAAACTGCTAGGACATCCCTGTGGGGTACCTCTGGGGGCTGATTTTGCTTGAATGTTTATTTAAAAGTTATTTCAAGAGGATATGAGGTGATAGATAATCAACGCAGCGCGTAGCGTCGAGTTGGTTAAAATCATTTTATATCCAGCAAGCTGGAGTTGAATAATTGTTTTATTACAAATTCCAGGACAACAACTTTTCCATGTCAATTTTATTCCGGTCCAAAACGACTTTTGTCGGCCATTTTTTTCTCGGAGCTGCAAAAAATGTTTTCAGTTCGTTTTATTGCTAACGTGTTCCTTGACCATAATAGGAACAGCAGATGCACGAACTGATAGATAATCTGTGGTCTTGGGTTCGAATCATACCCAGAGTTTTCTCAACTTTTGCGTGGGCCCATTTCCCTTCCTAGGATCATAGTTGAATAAAACGCTTACTTTAGCATATACGCATGCGCAATTCAAAACCTCCAAGCCTATATTCGAGAATCTCACCTTGAAAGAGCCCATGAGTTTATACTTTCGTTACGGTTCGCGAGACCACCAAGCGTACTATCAAGCATTCAAGTCTTGAACCTTACCTTTTTCACTAAGTTACATTCATTTTAAACCAGAGTAGCTTAAACCTTTTCTGAGGCAACTCATCGCATATTCCGTTGAATATAGTGTCGGTTGGTGGCAGCTGATCTATCGGCTGTCAGGAAGTCTTTACGTACGTAAATGGTTTAGTGGCCAAAATCTCTCGTCCTGTTGTTTTGTTTAAGTGGTTTTGTTTTTGGAGAAAATGTGGGTGAGGAAATTTCTTTTCTGCCAGCAAAATTTGCAATGCAAAGTGATTCTGGAACGTTATAAATGAAATGTTAGAGCTTATGTTTTTATCTGCTTCATTTAGTTGTTTTTCAGTTTTTTTTACTTCAGTTCATAAATCTATTTTTGTCGTTAATTTTTTGGCGCGATGCAACAACTTTTTCCAAGTTAGTTTAGTAGATGCAAATGAAGACGACATGAAGATGTAAGAGTGATCATTGTTGTTTTGGCAATTAATTGCAACTGCGATAAAAAAAGAATCAATGCTTGATCACGAACAAGACTTGACTAACTCCTTACCTTAATTCATACACCGATGTACAACCAGTTGTCAAGGCATGTAGCGGCAGGACAATTAGAGTGTTATACCCCTTAACAACCAAATAGATGACTGTGAGCAAAGATATATGATATTTGAACAGATTCAATGCTTTCTCATTTCCCGCTCATCGCTCAGTCATTTTGTCGTAATTTCCTAAATAGTGTTCTTTTAATTTTCTTTTCTTAAGCCCGCAGCTAGAGTTGAGAAACTAGCATTGCTTTGGAAACAGAAGTCTGATTTTCAGCCTCTAGCTCCGCTCGCTAAGTCCCTCCCCATTCGATTATCTAGCCGCGGGGGACGTGGCTGAAACAGATAAATATCAATATTCTGACACTAGCCGAATCTCTTTGTGAAACATTTGACTTTTGACGAAACTTTTGTTTGTCTTCTGGAGCTCGAAATACAAAATCTTTCATACTTATTTAGTTGATATTAACAATGTTTACTGGAATACTGTCATGTCCCACCCCCTCTGTTTATTTCCCAGCGTTCCGAGTTTTCGAACGGAAAGTTGACCTTACAGGCAAAAAGCTTGAAGTCTGTCATTTGAAGGCTCCGCTTTTCGGCGAGTTTTTCGACGACATTTGCTGGAAGAAATAAAAATGAAAACCGTGTAATTGATGAAAATTTTTAGCCTGGTGGTATTAGAAATCGGCCACTATGACTGAATGGCAGCTGCTTTTTCGTTTCATTTATGGGATTTCCTTTATCGTCATTTTTATCATGTTTTCAGTTCCTTAGCTTGACACTTTCAATTAAAGTAGAGATTCTAGGTTTTTTTAGGGTACTATTTACCTTTGATCATAATTCTAGCCTAGCGAGAAAACTGAATTGTTTCAGAAGACTGAAGATTCAAGATTGAAGTTCTTACTTAACTAGTTTTGTTTTGATCAGTTATTCTTAGGGTTTCAGTTCCTCGCTTGAGTTTTCCAATTCAAATTAATTTGGGGAAACTAGCCTTGAGCGTTTTTAAATGTTCTACCTACTAGCAAAATTTGCATCGCTTAACGGCACATCTGCAATTCAATGGCAAAACCATTGTATATCTGTCATTCTGTTTATCTTTCGTAAATCCTCGACCATCACAAACGTGTTACTGGCGATTGTTGCGTTTAAATTTGTATTTGTGGGTCGCAACGCTGTCAAAGGTTTGGCCTCACAACGACAAACGCTTGCGGCCAGAGGTAGCCATCATTCCACTTGCAGTCGCATGACCATCTTCGTGACTGAATTGAAAAAGAGAGCATTAACTAGACGCGTTTTAAAACATGCTCTTACTTCCTGAGAGTGGTTCGCTCGTTCGCCAAGATGAAGAAAGAAACGATGATTCTTCCAAAGCAAGTCTGCCAGGAAGGCGTCGAGGTTCGAACTCTAGACTTCCCAGCTTAGCAACATTGGTGAGCTCTCTTGTTATAAGAAGCAATATTAAGTTTCCCGTAAAAATACATTTTGCGAGTGAAACGATACGTAAAATGACTTCTTAATATCCACTAGTGAAGAAAAGGGGAACAAAATTCAGTTATTTCTATTAGTGGAGTTAAAGAGTTAAAAGAAACTGAGTTGAACACCTATAAATTATGAGCTGAAATCATTAACAAGGTATTTTGCGGTTGAAAAAATATTGCTTACTTGTCAGATTGAGAGAGGTTAAAAGTGGGGTCTAACAATGTTTTTACCAATGTCACTTCATATGATACTGTGAAAATTTCTTCAGAAGAAAAAGGAGATTATTGCTAAATTTAAAGGGCTGACTTAAAAAAAATACACAGGCAAGCGGCCCTAAGGGTCATTTGGGCTTCAGAAACAAACATGTCTTAACAAAGTCAATCAAATTTATCCTTTGTGTGAAAAATATGCTTCCTGCTGATTCAGGAAACGGTTTCTACGTGGCGGAAAATAATTTTCAGCGTGTTGTATGGCGCTCATGTCGAGAAACATTCTGAAATTATTTTTGTTTGATGAGCGCACGAAAAAGTTTCTGCAGCTACACATTGACCATTCTGTGTCATCGCAAAAAAGCTGTTTAAACAAAACAAAATGGAGTTTTGTTGGCTGCTGAACATTGTAGACAACTGTTAAATTTATTTTGGCAAAAATATTCTTTCTATTGAAACAGGCAAACATTCACTATCGTGTCACAAGCAGTGAATTGTGTCATTATAAACAGCCAGTATAGTTGAAAATATTATTTTATTCAGCGCGATCTTCCTTTTTTGGCCAACGTGGATCGAGAAAATTCAACTGTCCTTCACATATGACAGGAAATGGGCCTTCAGCTACCAAACGAAAGGAGTCTAATTCGAGCCAAAATTCGTTACAAATTGAATGGAAGATGTGTCTGAGAAATTATACCACACTCGATTGATTAAATCGTCGCAAATTCTTTTGTCAACAGCAGAAGGGAAGTGTGCCCTATGTTTGAATAGATTCGACTACCTAGAGGTAGATTAGAGAGATAATTACTCACGATCTCTAACTACCAAGAGAATTTGTAATCAAATGTATGAAATCTGCCTGTCCAGTCTAAGTTTCGGATAGTTTTCTCAAAGCAGCCAATCGTCTGGAGGCATCTTAAGGGGCATTTTTTTGTGAAATATTAACCCGTGGATGAAGTGGATAAAATTGGATAGCAAGTTTGACTGGAAAAGTTTGCCAAGTCAGATTTCGACAGGGTACAGTTAAAAAGAAAAAAAAAGCGAAAAAGAAAGAAAATACTTATTTACTTAAGCTGTCAAGCTTCTAGAAAAACCCGTTATTGACGTGATTAGAGCTTCTTCTAAAAAAAAGGCGTTTTTGTCATTAGCATTATAACAGTTGTTCGCGTTTTTCGTAGTCGATGAATTAAAAGAGTTCAGTTAATTTCACGAGGAGAAAGAATATTTTCGCATTACGAGAAAGGCCTTTCTTTAAATAACAATGAAATCGTAATGTAAGAGAAGTTTAGCATTGCAACGAGGCACAGAAGTGCAAATTTTCTCGTTTGAATCATGTTGGAAGTCAAGTTCGCTGAATTCTTCGAAGCGAGCGCTTGGAAGAATTACCTTTACCGCTTTGCACGCTTGATGAAGGTTATTTAATCATGCCCATACGCGCTTCGTATCGCTTTTCCATATAGAAATACAGTCTCCTCTTTCTGAGTGCGGAGGCAGTTATGTTTGCATTCCGATTCCTCTGCAAAATAGGAACGTGAAATTACACCTCATTTTTTGCCGTGACGAAAATTCGAGGAAAGAACAAGAATTCTTCAATTTTCTTTATTTGCTCAGAACGGCGGCTATTGTAGTCCAGTTGAAGTTATCCCAACTTTGTATAATTTAACTAGGAGGGACAATCGTAAACTGTTAGCCACAATTGTGCAAATGTCTATTTTGAGTGGCGTTTTCCTCAGCCTTGGCTGGCTTCGTCGTTGCTTTAAACTCGAAACTTTTGGTCAGTCTGTTGAAAACGTATAGAGTGTTTTCAC
>BLAZ01000937.1:105677-108177 GCA_014633955.1 Acropora tenuis
GGTAGTTGTATATTATTTGTTTTCTTTCTTTGCTTCAGTTTGAACCATTGGAAAAAGAGTGGTTTATAACAGCCGCAAAAGGAAACAGGGCTCAGATTATGTGTCTGCTGGAGCAGGATCGGAATTTGGCTACCAAGAGGGTGAGGAAACCTTGAAATTGCTGTTCGTTAATGGTTGTCAACATCATTATCAATCAAAAGCATGCATTGCTTATGGACTATCAATTGCTAATCAGATCGCCATAAGAAATATATAGCAAACATTAGTAACAACACCATCAACACAAAATTAATGCCAATAAAGTTATCAACAAAATTCTGATGCCCTCTGAGGCTTGATTAATTGCGCACATGCAAGGAAAAAAACACTTACATTCAGTGTAACAAAAGTGAAGTGTCATTTGAGCAAAGAGAAAGGGATTGGGAAATGGGTGTGTTATGGGATTTGTCTGTGTTGACTGCTTTAGCTAAGGCCATATTTCACACACTTAGTTACTGTGCGCAGAGTTCTGTCTCGTTATCAACACAATAGGTTAAACGAGTTTTTCAACTAGTAGAGCAGTTGTGTTCATCACTGCTTCTTATGTCTACTCAGTGCATTACATGAAATAGACATTTGTGTGGTTTTAGTCCACTTCATGAAGAGAGTTCTGCCGTTACTTTTTCATTAATATAAGGATCAAAGTGCGGTAAAACGAATGTACAGAACATGATTTGTTGTCCTTTTGTACCAGTTGAATTTTTTTCAACAATTCCAGGCCATTTGAGGCGGTTATTAGTGGTGTTAAAGACGGTAAATTCTCCCCGTTACCGCTTGAAAAGGAGAACACTGAATGTGAACGTAACGTGGTTCTAAAAAGCGAAAAAGCAGTTATTGTCAACTCTAAAAGAACAACACAGGTCCGCTCAGCCATGTTTCATTCTTCTTCAAGGCTCCAGAATCGGCTTTCCCGTTGTCATTAAAAAAACGGTATTCTCCTTTAACTTATGAGCTTATTAAGCTGAGTTTTTTAAATAATGCTCACTTGCATCGAGACGATTGCCAATTTAATTTATCAAGTCCTTTGATAATACCGGATTTCATTTACTTACCAATCTCACTGGCACAGAACCACAGTTCTTGTTTGAAAAAAAAGAAACGATTTATTGGTTCTAAATTAGGATGCGAATTAACGATATACAGATAACTATATTATGTTGCAACGCTGGTGCACTGCCAATGTTAGCCTAATTCTTGTACAACCCACAATCATATACAATAATATTGAAACGCTTTAAAAAGACAGGTGCGTTAATCTAATCTCAAGTTTTTTTTCTTTAAATTGTTTCAGGATTTTATATTGGTAAGTATATTGAAATTATTAATTTTACCCTTTGTCTAGCTGTTGTGGTAACTTCATAGAGTAGTTTTCAAATGTCTGTCGAAAGTAATTACGCGATTGCGATTGCTACTCTTTGAGATTGGCTAAAAAGACTCGCGCCAGTTTTTCAACCAATGAGAAGTAAAACCATAACCAATCGCACCACTTACGCGTGATTTTTCCCGCGCTTGAGCGAGTTGCAAATAACCGCTAGGAATTGTGATTCGTTCATAGTGCTGTTTGCTCCTGTTGTGATTGGTCGCAATGATTGCTTCGGTTGTGGTTTTTCAACAGTCATTTGAAAACTGCTCTACTAGTCAGAGTAATTCTGTTCCCCAATGAACAAAACCACAAACCACAATGTATTCAATTTGATGTTATTTTGATGTTAACACAACTACATTCCATACTGAATTTTACTCTTTTTTTCTTTTTATTTCCACCAATATCTTTTTGCCAACTTTCAAATGCAGGGGGTGAGCATTTCTTCCTTATTTTCTCTGTGGTGATTTACTTACGTGTTTAGTTCAAAATATCTCATGTCAACATTCGATTAACTTGTTATATTTTCCCCCTCAAATGCTTGTTGCTGCTTGATGCCTCTTCGTGATCAAAATGTAGTATGTAAGTAATGGGGATGAATTTTCTTTCTTTATTGTTTTGTGCATGGCTTCATCCCTCTACAACAGACCCAGTGAAACTTGACCGAGTGAATTTTTTGTCTTCATCTGGTGAAAACTGAGCCTATCCGGTACCTGGTGAAATTTTTAATAAGAAAATGGTTTGAACCCAGGTGTAACGTACCTTGATTGAAAAAGATCATTTGGGTGACTGGAGTCCTGACGAGGACTGTTGTTCCTGACTAACGTTTCGACAACCTGTGCGGAAGCTTCAGAGTCAAATGAAGATGGCTTCCGCACAGGTTTTCGAAACGTCAGTCACAAACAACAGTCCTTCTGAGGACTTCAATCACCCAGATGATCTTTTTCAATCAAGAAATTTTCAATAATACAATAACAATAACAAACAATAATTGTGGCTTCCCCGGTGCGCCACTTATCACGTACCTAGCATAAATCATGTGTGTACGTTTGAAAAAGGCAAAACATCGACCTGACAGAAAGGGGCAACCTGGTTGGC
>BLAZ01000937.1:123653-126153 GCA_014633955.1 Acropora tenuis
GAAAGCTATTATGTTGCTTTCTATTCGAATATTCCCTTTTTAAAAAGAAATGCTTGGCATTATTTTCTTTGGTTTTCTTAAAGTAATCTAAATGTCTTGTTCTAACGCTCGACATTTAAAACATTGTTTTATCGCGCTTGAGCCTAGTTAAATAACTAACGACAGTTTAAGGGTGGCCATTTTTGGAAAAAATCTAAAGCGCTAAAATAGTCATAAAAGCTATTAGTTATTTGACCAACCATTTACCTGTCTAGAGGAGTACGATGCTCTCTAAAACTACGCAACAAAATAGCTTAAAGTTTTTCAAAACCATGGGAACTTTTTAAAACAACAAGATGATAATCAATTTCTGTTATACTTTGCCGGCCGTAACTGGCAAAGCTTAACATCACAAATATTATGCGATGCATTTGTTTTAGGAAACAAATCTTCTATTTTTCCAATTTTAGGTTGTTAATAAGCACTCCCATGCTATTAGAACCAACCTCACTTGAAAGAAGTCCAAGTCTTACGCGGAGAACCCTTTCATTTACAAACATTATGGAATCTACAGGTGTATAGACAAGACTTAAGGGTTAACTTTATTCGCTGGCTTTACGTCTGTATTTTCTCACCCTGTCTGAGACAGCAACGGGACGGCAACGACAACGCCAGAAAACAATGATCTGATTGGTTGAATGAGGAAAAATGATCGTGCTGCACGTGCGGCACGCACTTTTAAGTAGAATTCTTTGACGTAGTCTTCCAAATGACAACGTGAAATTTCCAATTTTAAGGTTATAACGACAACGTGAACACACAACAGTAAATCTTTCATTCTCTATTTACTTCAATGGCGCCTCTTCCACTCCATTTGCAGCGTTCTCTGTCAACAATAAAGGAAGAAGCAGTAATCACAAAATATAGTCACCATTTCCCAAATGTTTATTTTCAACTGATATTTTCGGAGCCGTTGCATTCATTAGGGAGTTTTAGCACTGATGACGGAGCCGGCAACAAAAACGTCACTTTAAAATAAACAGTTGCGCAACTGTGATTATCCCATCTTGATCGCATATTACAATGTTAACGAAGAACCTTGCAACTGGATTAGTCTGAGCGCTGTCAAAGTAAATACACGGAACTAAAGATTAACGGTTGCATGCTCAATTGTTCATCAAAACGGTAAATGTGGTAATTTCACGTTGTTGTTTTGCAGAGGACGGCACGGACTTGTTCATAAGAGCGTGCCGCACGTGCAGCACGATTATTTTTCCACACTCGACCAATCAAATTCTTAATTTATGGTGTTGTCGTTGCCGTTCCGTCGTTGATGCTAAAACTCCCTATCACTAAGCAACGACAACGCCACAAATCAATGATTTCATTGGTTTAATGAGGAAGAATACTCGTGCTGCACTTGTTGCACGTGCTGCACCCTTTTTGGTTCTATTTTTCGACGTATTCTGCCAAATGACACCTATTTCGTACAAGGGGACCAACATGGAATAATCACAAAACACCTTACCTACTGCGAAGAACTGTTTGAATGTGATGTTTTCGTTGCAACAGTGGTCGTAGCCTCTTAAACTCCTTAATATTGTAAGGATGTCGAGTTAACAATTCTATCCATCTCTCTAGAGGTACAATATTGGAGTATTTTTTTTATTATAGTTCTGTGCTTGTGCCATTTGCTAATTTATCCACAGCTTTGTGTTTCCTAATTCAAAAGTATTGAAAGTAGTGTTAACTTGGTGTCACAGACCTCGATGGAGCTCGATCGTTCGGGTGAGTTAAGTCGTAAGAGGGACGGTTATCGGTGAATGACGTTTCGGCAACCGAGCAAAAGTTAATTGGTGAATTGAAGAAGCATAAGTATTTTCTGATTATTTCCTCGCGTTGTTTAATCTGGGCTGGGTATTCTAGAGCTGAATTCAGTTGGCGCCAATATATATGGGATTCGTGGTAAATATTGCGCTCTAAAAAGAATTGTTGTATATTTTTATTTAGCGTCATTTAAACGATCATATTTTGTTTTATGACGTCCATGCATGAAGTTGCTCTCGTTTTTTCTTGAATTTCCTGTTATCTTCAGGAGATCACATTTTTCCACATCGTTGTTTATTGTTGGAAACACGGAAAGAGGTCTTTGGAGGCTGATTATTGCATCTTGCGCTGGCTCGCTTTTAAAATGAGAAAAGATGGCGGAATGCTTATTGCAATGCGGCATCGATAGTAAGATGTTCCATTGCTTTTATCATGCTAGAAATGAGATCTGTAAGACCTGATACGTCTAGTCCGTGGACCTACTCCATCGACGTTATTCATAAATGGCTGCCAATTCATTATTCTTTTGTCCTTGTGCAAATTAGCCTACCAAGCCTCTATGTCATGTGCTAAATTGAAAGGAATTTTTGCTCTAAGGTGAGGCTTGGTAGGCTAATTTGCACAATAACAAAACAAAAATAAAAGAGCCGCCATTTATGAATTGAGTCTATTGTACGCTTCGAACTGCGTTAAA
>BLAZ01000937.1:131153-133653 GCA_014633955.1 Acropora tenuis
CTGGAAGAGCTTAACAATTAGACACTTTCCTCACTAACCGTGGTAACTAGGCGCTTCTTGCTCTCTCTGTCCGCCATAACCTGACGATCTATCAGAGGAGAAGCCAAATTGGCTTTGGGTAATGCCAGGAAAGTACATGCTCATGTCGAATTCTGAGGGACAGCATTGCGTCAGCAATATCTCAATCTCATTCAGATCCGATTCGGATGAAGGAAAAGGCCAAGAAAAAGCATCCTGAGATAAAAGTAAATGTTGATTTTTAACTGTGGTTAATTAATGATTATCAAGAAGAAAGATGAATTTTTGTCTTTTTTTCCGAGGGCTACCAGGGGTAACCGAAAAGGACCCGAGTGATCTTTACCTTGGTCGAACTGACCTCTGAAGTGCCGTCGGAATGTGAGAATGACATTTTATTCAATGTAATATTTCGGTCATTCGGAAACTAGCTATTGCTCGTGCAAGTATAAATATTAGTCTTGTTAAGTACAGGAAAACAAAAGTTTGAAAAAGAGCAAAGCAACAAACCAAGTAACAAAACCAAAAATGAGTTTTATGAGCAAGGGTCGAACTTACGACCAAACGATTACCACCGGCTCGTCCTCTTCAACTTTGCTCTTCGAATCTCCTCGGAAAATTGTTGTTGTGTTTACAGCACTTCCAAAATCGCAAATCACCTCTGATTGGCTAAAAGCGAAGCGATGCAAAAGTGCAACTATCTCAACTCAGCTAACATATTGAAAAAAAAAAATTTTAATGAAAAATCATGTTTTTTACCGGAGTCGGGTAAGCCTGACTATGCGATTCGCCGTAGACACTCGCCTCTGTAGAGCTCGTAGATTCCGAGGAACAAGAAGATCTTCGTCTTGAGGGCACATGCAGACGATCAGGCCCCTTCGGAGAGTTTGGATTACCTTCTAGAAAGTGAAAAAGTGTTTAATTACCTTCTAGCATTGACGCAAGTTGCAACAAAAGAGCTCTTTAATGTAGATGAATATCCAGGCTCGAAAGTTTATCGAAAATTATGTTAAGATAATATAACCGAATTAATTGCGATGATAATTGCATCGTTTTCTTCAAACAAAAATTATTTCGGTATCTTGTTACGATAAGCTAGGATTGTAAAAACAGATTTAAATCATTATGATACCGAAACTGAAAAAAAATGGGATTATAGGGTGAGGAAAAATAGATCATTTGAAGGGTATGTGTCGAAAAGTTGTGTACGTGAAAGCGAAATCATGCTGGTTGGAAAGTAAACAGAGGACGATGTTAAAAATAAAATCGGTTTAAGAACAATTTTGTAGGAAGAAATTTGAACTACAGAGGAAAAAGGATTTTTAGAAAGCTTTTGGAAGATGAGGAGTTAAGAGGCAACTACCGTGAATTCTAAAAAAAGTGAGGAAAAACAAACCAAAGTTCTTTGATCATCCGAAGTTAGTTTCAAGGTCATCTATTCATCAGTGTATCAAAACAATTCTATTGGATTAAATCCTGAAATGTTTCTTTCACTTTCTCTGCAGCTAGTTTTGTTTCATAAAACACTTTTTTTTATAATGCTTGGAACTGTCAGAAAATGTGTTTGTCCGTGTTAGTTTTAAGAAGTTGAGAGTTGTAATGATGATCCGGTTGTTCAATTCAGTCTTAATCCATACGGATTGAACTAAGACTTAGCATAAGGTACATTTCTCATTCTTTTTTTTCGTTTACGGCGATTGCTGACTCAGGCATAAGAAAATAGTTAGAGATTTCTCGAAACTTTCTGGAAATAAGATAGCAAACTTTATTTTCTCATGTTTAGTGTGTCATTATCGTGGCGGTTAATCGGGGATACCTTTTGAAATATTGAGCAATGTTCAGTAGGAGCTATCATTTTATAGGTTAACCGAAAAGTTTCCTTTTGAAGAACGCTCTATCGCAAAGAATATGATTGAGTGAATTACACGAAGTGAGTTATTCCCCCTTTGCTTATTTTCGAATATCAATATTTCCCCTCGTATGCAAGTGGAAAGCCAGTCGCACTCAGTGTATACGCCTCCCTTATAAAGACGAAACAAATTGAATCGATGATATAATGTGATGTTTACCACCGTTTACTCTTTTTTTTTTCAGACTTTCGCATTCGAACTTGCAAAAGCGAAAAGAATAACGTAACCAAGCAAGAGATCGATAAATCGTGAAACTATATCGGATAATATTCGACCAAAGGACGTTCACTCATTAATTACGGCGGCACTGAAATACTCGATGGTTCATTTATCTTCCTCTGCTTTTGATGAGCAGAACGTATCAAACGAATTTCCTAGCTTTAAACCAATAATTGATAACATTTGGCGCAAAAAACTCGTTTGTGTTTCTCAAAATCATGTTGTTTGAGACATCTTTGCCAAATTATTTGTGCTTACACCTGTGTTAGTCTGCTTTGAAAGCAATCATTAAAAATGTTATGAGACAAGGACATAATATAGCGGGTGTTCTTTAAAAATATGTTTATTAGTCATGG
>BLAZ01000937.1:199406-201906 GCA_014633955.1 Acropora tenuis
AGGCTAAATCAGATGTATTCCAAGACGGCTTTAATTTATTTTCTGGAGAGTCGGAAGATGTTAATAAAGATCCCTGGAATTTCGATGCTGCTATTAACTTATTAAAGAAAAAACAGAAATCGGTGAGTTACAAACAATGATGAACAAGAAGATGGCCAAAGTGATTATAATGCCTTGAAATAATTGTAACTCGTGCACGTGGTTTGAGCGGAACTGTAGGCGCCGAACAGAAGCTATTTCTCCACTTGGAAAGTTGTTTGAGCTTGCTAATATTGTGGTTTGATGTCAGATTACGCCATAGTTTAATATAAAACACAAGGGTTGATCACTGTTGATTCAACAAACTTATAATTTTGGCAATGGCTATCCGTCCGGGAGCAAGCAGTCCCACAATCTGGGGCTGGTTGCTCGAAGCATATGCATATAGTGCTTACCATTGGTTAAGAAGTATTTATTTCCATGGTAGTCTCGGCAACTCCGGCCTGAATGAAAATATGGGGTGCATTTTTCATGCACTCACAATAAAATGTTATTATGAGTGCATGGAAATATTATTCCTTGAAAAAGTGGTGTGGCCACTGCTGTTCGATGAGCCACTGGATACAATTTTAGTCATTACAGCAACAACAAAGTTGTTGTTGTTGCTGATGGTAATATTAAATGTCACAATAAATTAGCTTGTTTGTCAACAGAAATAAGTTTTAGATTTAAGTTTTATTTTTCACTTTTCATTCTTTGTAGACATTTCAAACAAGCCTTCAGGATAAAATAGCAAAAAGGAGAGATGACAAAAGAAAGGTAAAGTATGAATATTTTAATTTATAGCATTTGTTATAAATGAAGCTGTTTGTTGCATAATTACATACAGTTCTTTAATTTGCATGAATGCAGGTGAGATACAGTATTCAGCGTTGTGTATGTTACACAGGGTCACAAGTTAATCTCATGCACATGAGCATTGCAATGGTTGCCACTTGCACCATGTTCCAGTCAAATGTAAAGATACAAGAGGAAAATTAATGGCCTAATGACTTAATTCCAGTAATGTGATGAATCAATCTTTGTTGCAGAGGAAGAATGCTAAAGAAACTGAAGGAGAAGAAGAACAGGAAGACAAAGATGGTGCTTCTGGAAAAAAAGAAGATGAACAACTTGAAACAGAGAAAGAAATTGAAAGCAGAGAAAATGGTGGTAAGCTATGAAGACTTTGTCATATTTAAAAAAAAAAAGGAAAGGAAAATCATAAGATTTCCTTAATATGTTCCTGAGAAGAAAATGATTATTATCTGCCAAGTTTATATACTGGAATGAATATTAGGAGATATGGCATGGTATAGCTATCTTTTGTGTTTTACCAAAGAGTCCATTCTCTTGGTGTCTTCACAGTCAACCACGTCCACAATAATATTGATGAAGATAATGAATACAATGAAGGTGATGATATTGGCAGTGAAGGAAGCAGCTCAGGAGATGATGAAAAAGCAGACAAGGTAACTGGTTACAAAATGAAGTTGTTTCTGTGTTTTGAATATTGTTCGTTCCCTTTTTTAAGGGAACTTTAACCCACAGCCTGTGTCTTTGGAGTTATTATTCTCAGCATTCTGTATTGTTGTTGTTACAAAGGTCACCAATAAGAAAAAGAAATTTTTTCAAGAACCACCACCGCAAGTAATGCATGAAAGTTTCTCAACAATGAATTTGTCAAGACCTTTACTCAAGGTAAAGATATTGAAACTTATTACATAAACTGGAGTGCTTTATAGGGATTTCCACCCCTGATAAAAACTGTAGCTCCACACATGAAAAATTACAATAATATTTCATGTGTTTGAGACTTATTGTTAGTAAGGTGTTATATGGTATATGGTAAACAAAATAATGTGATCAACTAACAAACTCGTGTTCAACTCCATAATTATAAAGTTGAACACTGGAAGAGAAATTCCATACCTCCGTGTGCCCATGTATTATTGTCTATTTTTCACTGTCAATATACTTGTGCAAAGTTTTATTTTTAAGACAGTTATGTTAAGTAAAAGTTGTTGAATACCCTATCATTATGTTGTCTGTATTTTCAAGTTTTAAGGATACTGCATAATGAACGAGCTATCCAAAAAAAAGTGTGCTAAAAATTTGCATAATGAGAAGGAAATTTGCTATTATTTTCAAACCGATCAGAGGTAAAATAAACACCAAGTAAGCTATGAACATCACAGTTATGAACGCAATTTAAGCAATTACGTATAGAAGCCTGAAAAAGTCAGGACTTCAACGGGAAAAAACTTCAACCCTGATGAAGTCCTTACTTTTTCAGGCTTCTATACGTAATTGCTTAAATTGTGTTCATAACTGCGATAATCATAGCTTACTTCATTTCAAATCCGCAGTTCAATATATGAAACATTTCGTATATCACTTCAAAATAAACACCATCACTAACACACATTGGTCACCATTAAAATTACTGTATGCACTCCCTCCTCAGTTATTTAAAGTGTTT
>BLAZ01000937.1:211906-214406 GCA_014633955.1 Acropora tenuis
AAGTACGAGAAGAGATGCAATTTTTGACTCGGGAAGCAAAGAGATCTCGGAGAAATAAGAAGTTGCGTGCTTTTCCAGAAGACAAACCCAACAGCAAAGGAAAAGGTCTTTCAATTGTTTATGTTGTTTTGTTTGAACATAGTTCTGTGGTTACATTCAGCCGCTTATAAAAAAAAGCGTTTGCGTTTTTCGTTTTATAAGGCATGTTGCACATATGTGTTTATTTTATGCGCGAACGTTTTAGGCAGCTTTTATCGTCATGCAACGTTTTTGAGAACAAAAGAAATCGCTGAAGTAATTGAAGTGATATTATATAAATTATTACGGAATTTTATCACTCGAGCGAAATATGCTAGTATATTAAAGTTATGGTCTGTTTTGGAGCAAAGATAAAGCTAGTTTCACAACCAAATCTTTTAGAAGTCTAATACCTTTTTATTTTTGTTAGGAAAATCTTCCAAAAGTGCTGGGGTTGTGTCGCGGTTTAAGGCTTTCGACAAAGAACTGACAGATACCAGTAAAAATGCGCTTAAAGCATTTCGACAGAGGTGGGGGTGATTTTTCAGGTTATTGTTTTACCTTCTGGAACATCGTAAACGCGGCGGAACTGGGTTGTTCCTTAGGTTAGGACAGGGCTCGAAATTGCGACCAATACAGTCGCATTTGCGACTTAATTTTGTCCCTTTGCGACTAAAATATCTGGAGAAGTCGCAAATTTGCGACTTATTTTTGCTCTGCTCTTTCGAAACAAAAAGGTTACCACACACAAGAATTGTGGGCTCATATTTTGTTTTGCTAAGCCGCTGACAGGAAAATGCGGCGCGAAGAGTCTCGCGAAGATTCTACGACTACTGAATCTGCGACTAAAAGTTGCTAGATTGCGACTAAATTTTGGTATCCTGTCGCAAAATTGCGACTGGAATTTTTCGTTAATTTCGAGCCCTGTAGGAGTAAGTGACTGCTGTCTTCCTGTGGAGTGTAGTTAGGAGAACACTTAATGACCTTTATTGTCTATTCCTCATCACAAGCGATGTTGAAGTTGAGTCAAAGTGTGATGGGACACTTTGTGTCGCTTACTCGCGATAGCATCCATCTAATTAATTGCAAACCTGGACATATCTGTGCATAAAACTAACCGCTCCTTTGCGGAGCTTTTAGGGTTATAAACGAACGAAAACAAAAACCCAAGCATATATACATGCATTTAAGAATCTCAACCGGTGGAGGGAAGGGAGACTGGAGGGCTATTTAAAACGCAGGCGAGCAATTCTGGCCTACCTATGACAGTACCCTCTTCCCGAAGGAAAAGCGCTTTTCTTTCGGGAGTAGGGTACGACTATACGTATGATGAGGAGTAGAAAAAGAGACTACACGGACTTCTAATGCAGCTGGTTGTCAGTACGGGACTAGGACCGGTGATTCCATTGAATCCCTATTTTTGTTAAGATCGCAAAAATTTGTTAAATTTTTATCGAACGTTGAAGAGCCGAAATATAAGGTATCACTTTCATGATTCACAACAGATGTGGGCATCGTGCCAGCCATTCAAGGACCGAGCAGAGTTTTGCCACCCGAAGTTGTTCGGTGTACTCGAGAAATCCATTCAACTCCATTCATTGCAAACTGCAGTTGAATTTACAATAAAAATGCCTGGTGCAGCACTGTTCAAAGGTTTCAGTTTTTTTAAATTCATTCTTTTGTTGCTTTTCGTGAAACAGTTCGAGGGAAGCTGATTCCAGAAGCGCGAAGAAAGGTTCCAAAGGATTCAAGTCTAAGAAAAGGCGAGTATAATATTTATTTTTATAATAATATTCATATTATTTATTTGTCTCTCAGGTACCAGCGTGCAGCGTGATTGGTTGATTTTAGCGTCCGTATTAATAGCACGGACCTCTTCACTTTGTTGTTTGCTTTCCAGTTCGATTAATTTCCAAGAGATATAATGAACATCTTACAAACCATGTTTTCTCGGTCCGAAGTGTTGGTTACAGTAACTTGTCTTTCCACTTCAATTCCTGGCCCTAGTTCTCCGCACTCAGGCCATGATGTGAAGTGGAAAAAACAAGGTGATTTAGGGGAATAATAATAACAAAAGAAAATGCGACAGAGCAAGCCATTTATTTAGCTTGCTAAGACGATTTCGAAATTTCTGCTAGACTGCGTAGTCTACAATGGACCTTATCCGAGTTCACCCCAGTCTCCTTTTCAAAGCGAGACTAAGAGCAAATTATTGTTCGGTAATTAGTTCCACTTTTAATATGAATGAAAACTAACGTTCTTAAAAAATACTTCATAATGAAAGTCACTTTAAAATAGAGGTTGGAGTGAATTAAAAAATGGCTTAAATCCAAGCGCGCGAGTGAGACGCGGAGGACACGCGAGGGGAGTGCCTAACGTTGCGTGACCTCCGAGACTTGCGCCTGTGCGGATGTTTTGCCCGCTCTTTTTAAGAACTACTTGCAATCTAGATTTCTGTTGTTTGTAAAAACGTTGATTTAGG
>BLAZ01000937.1:230187-232687 GCA_014633955.1 Acropora tenuis
ACCCTGCAAGTTTTGCAATTTGCAACACAGAAATTCAGTAAAGGGTCATTGTTCTTATGAGCATATTAAATTTCGGCTCAGTGTTTTATGATCAGTGTCTTAAATCTTTTCGTGAGTTTTCCTTCTTGTCTATTCCATGAAAAGTAGCACCACGAATTCAAACATTTATCTTTTAACACTTCAGGCTTGCAGTCGGGCTAAATATTTCAAATAAAATGAAATAAAGAGAACAAAAGCAAAATAGCCGAGGTTTTGGCGACCAGGAGATGTTATTGACAAAGCAGGTGGGTTATTGCAAAGATCTAGACGCAAACAAAACGCAGTTAATGGCTTGGCCCTCTCTAATCTTTTTAGCCAGCTGTATTGTATTTAAACAATTACCAGAATTTAATCGATTCGTCGAAAACTCTAAAGTTTAGCGCATTCGGAGTGTTTCCCGCGATATGCTGGAGTCTCCGGTTTAAAAATCAACATATTGTGAAAACTCTCGATAGAAAATTAAAACAAAGGCTACACCACTTTCTGAATCATTGCTTAGAATAAATATTACATGTAACAGGAAACCGATTTTACCATCCATCCTCTTTATTTCCTTTTAGTTTCTGAGGACATAAGAAGTAACATCCTACGACCCACTGGGATGATAAAACCCATAGGCAAATATTGTATGATATTCCGTGACAACTCGAGAAGAAATTAGGTCGTTCCTTTTATGATGTATAAGACGGACAACGTTCGTGCACTTCCGAAAATATAAACAAACAACAGGGCATCAGTGCTAATAAACCTTCCCACAGTGAAGTCTTAAGGCGTATCGCGATAAGATAGGGCCGAAAGCATCTGCACTGACTGGAGTTGCGTATGGTTCCTGTGGGATCGCAGGACACGGCTCTACACTAGCCTAGAGCAAATTTATTTAGCTCGGAGTCGATTTGATAATGGAAAAAAACTAGAGTACTCGAAGAAAACCCTCGATTCAGCTAGATCAAGTGTATTTTAGTGAGGTTCTCTGAAATCTGTTATTTCCCGTTTCTGCAAACTCGTGTTTACGTTAGTTGCTCAAAAATTGCATGTCATTGAAAGGCACGTGACAAGCCAGCATGCGTAAAATGAAAATTTGGTCAAATTACAAAATAAATTCTTCCACAGTTTGGTAACAAAATTTGAAAGTTACAGCAGCAAAGAGCAAACACTAAACAGAACATCAGGTCTTTATCTTTCTCCCTGAAAGTTGTTCTTGTTGCAAGAGAATGACCTAGAGAGAGACACCTTTGTTGCTAAAATAACACCAATGTGTTCGAATAATTTACCATTTTAAAGTCATCCGCTTTTTGAGAATTCACATCATCATCGCTCTAAGTTATTTTATTTCTGTGTTGTTTTTGCGCGGGAAATTACAAAGTAAAAGGTTTATTAGTGCTCCGCAGAAGAGATGAAATTACGAGGAAAGCGCATTTAAACTTGAAAACATGAAAAGCATGTTTTGTATACGTAAAATTTATTATAATTATAACCAGAGTAGTGCCCTAGCCTCACTCCTCTCAGTATTCTGAATCTGTTTCTGCTGTTAAAAGCGCCTCTTTGCTATCTCAACTGCTTAGCATAATATAAACATAAAGTTCAGCCGACGAAAGGATCTCGTTGAGAGTGGTCCAGTAAAAATTAAATAAACCAGCACATATGAATTATTGATAAAAACGAAGGCTAGGCTTGGGCAGGGTGAGAAAAATTTGGAAGGATATACAATCTTTCAATCATATTTAAACAAATAAATGGCTTAACGCGTGGTTCATTTACCTCCCTTTTGGGCAAAATATTTGAACTCCATGTCATAAAATAAATGTTCCTGATAAACGATAATTTTTTCCGAAGGGCAAATTAAAAATTGTAAAAAAACATACGAATTTTTAACGCAACGCCTCGATAGTATTGGATTCTTCATACCTTTTCAATGTTTGTTTCAGTCGAAGTAAACATGATACAAAAAGCTTAAAAATTCAATATGTTATTGTTTTCCTTACTAAATTCAAGCAGCTGATTTCTGAAGCTGAATTTCAAGCCAATTTTAAATGGATTGAAGCTTTGTTTTTAAGAATGCTAAGTTTGTCTTGCAGTTATTGGAGAAGTCGAATAAAAACAAAATATTGCGACTTTTGATACAAAACAAAGGCGCATATATAACAGAAAATGAACGAGTTCGACCATGGCGCTGCAAAACTTCCGCTTGAACTTATGAATCTTACCTTTCCAGTTGATTCATCACTTCAAAAAGCGCAAAATTATTATCCATAGCTTAACCACTCGGTATTAAAAAAATTCAAAAGACAAACGAAGCAAGTTGAAGACAACAAAAGGCTCCATTTGCGACAGTGAAAAAGACATCGACGCTTTTGAGGAAAATATATTTGTATCTAATATATATATATTTTTTAGCTCGCTAATCCGCTCGGAGTTTACAATTCCGGTTCTAGGTACTATGAAGCAGAATTTAACGAAAAGT
>BLAZ01000938.1:67746-70246 GCA_014633955.1 Acropora tenuis
CATCAAAAATAAAGAAAACTCTTTGAAAATCACGCAATTTATTTAGCTTTCTTCGTGTTTGACCAACAATGGCTTGCGAACAGCATCTTGTTCGATGTCTAGTTCGAAGTACGGATAGCGCTCTTTTATCTTCTTGATTTCTTGACTCAATATGTCAGCAACTTTGTTTCGGTTTGTCCTAGCTCGGTAACATCCAGGAACAAACTTTGACAGTAAGAGAGTTCGTTTCTGAAGCAGCCAGAAAACCAGCAAGCACCCTTTACAGCTCAATAGGGACATGCCCTGTTGAATCCAAATTTCATTCGTTGGGTGATTCTTTGTACACACCAACAGCATTAAGATCATGCGATGCCAACTTGTCAGTTGTAATTGACCCAGATGACGATGATGACATTGATGTCGAACTATAAACGATATCAAATTAGTATTATAATCTCTAGGCTGAGTTACATTCAGTAGCGCATATTCAAGTTGTCTCATGCTCACAAACTTGTTAACGTTTCAGTTAAATTGAAATAAACGCCCCTCTCTAATAAACGCCTCATATCTATTAAACGCCCCCCCTAGAACCCCTAAAATTTACTAGACGCCTCGGGCGTTTATTAGATCATTTACGGTAGGTCGCAGGTGCGCATCAGGTATTGTCTACATGACAGTTGCTTTCAGTTTGAGAAGTTCAAAAGACCAAGTACCGAAATATATTTTATGGATGAAAAAGAATCGATGTGAATTCTTATCTTACCTGGATAAGGCCGGTTTGGCCGGCCGATATGTAGTACCAACAAATTCTCCACTAGGCTATCTGGTTCGTCATCTTCATTATCTGTTCTCTTTCACTGTCAGACAAAACAAGTGCAGATGGTTGTGTGGATGTTACAAAGGAGATTACTCATTCAGGTATGCAATATTTATCTTCTGCAACGAGTCTTTATGTCCACACGAATCTCATTGAATGCATATCGTTTGAAGAATTCTTGTGTTCTATCACGAGTCAACTACCCACATTTTATTGCCTATTTGCGTTTCACAAATTTAAGAAGATACATTTATATTTGCGAAGTCGAGATCAAGGCATTTCTAGATGATTTTGTGGGGCGAACAGGAATAACGGGGTTCGTTATTCATTCCACTTATACCAGCCCAAAAAAAATTGTATTTGCTGCGTGTGAGGAAATTCCAATTTGTCCAGTGCAAAGTTCGTTCTCCTCCCCCACTCCCCGCTTATAAGAAAATCATTCAATTGTTTCTCTTTACCTTCCGAATGGACTTAAGCATGTTTTGCTTGGAATGGAAAACAATTCGAAAAGACTCTGGCAGAGGTCCAGGGTAAATCTGCGAGAAGAATGCCGAGAGGAATTTCACTTACTTCACCTCATTCCTCTCGCGGCATTGACAGTCGCGTGCGAGTTAGAACAGTCAAACTGAACATTTCCAAATTCCAATTCAATCGGATGCAGCACATCCCTGAAAACCATTTTCGGGTTAGTGGAGCTTCCTGAGTAAATATCGTTAATTGTTATTATTATTTCTGATCCTACCCCTACGCAGCCCGGTATTTGATTAACTGTGTCTCTCAATCGCTAGCAGGGCTTCTACTGATCAAAATATTTTCTTTCAATTGCCTTCTCTTCAGCTTCACACTTACGTGTTCTTAGTACCCAGTCTCCAATCTGATGAAAAGAGTAAGGGCCGCAGTGGTCGTTTGATGTTGAGAGACAGTTATCCCAATAATCTGCCGCTACATGCTACTGAGCAACTGGACTCAAGTGAAGACCAAATCGACCCTGAATTAGAAGAGGACCTTAAGGGCTTGACGCAAGTAGAGAAGAGAAGTGTTTTACAAGTGCCTGCTGCATCAAACCCAGAAGATCTCAAGCTATTCACGAAGTAATGTCGTGCTTCATAGTTTCGAGGGTTAAAAAGCCTACTCGTTACCAGGGTCTTTCATTTATCAGGCGTCCTTGAAGATGAAAAGACCCTGGCGACGAAACTTCAAAAAAGATGCTAGGGGAGGGGACTTAGGCCTTTATTGCTGCCACTGCTAATACGCTGTGCAGTTTACAGAGGGAACCAGGGGGACCGTTTCTCGAAAGACTCGATCACTTTTCGGGCCCGAAAGGCAATTCTTGAAACTATGATCCGCTTATCGTGAAAAGCTACCTTTTCATTATCTTTCAGATGTAAGGAAAGGCAAAATAACTGCCAGGTTTTAAAGCTTGAAAAGTGTTCTTATTGAAGATACAAAGGGATTTGTGACACCCGAAAAGTTTCGGGACGTTCGAGAAACCGGCCGCAGCACCATAAGATCATACAAAGGGAAAGACGTTTTCGCGCGATGCGCGCCGACTCGCAAGACATGTTTTAAAGCTATCATGTCTTGTATTTTGTCTGCTCTTGGGGGAAAAAATTTCATTGAAAATTCAGGTGAAGACTCCACACCACAGTGAAGCAGGAGAGAGGATTTAGGGTTGCTGTCGCTCTACCTTTGCTGTATCAAGAC
>BLAZ01000938.1:283859-288826 GCA_014633955.1 Acropora tenuis
TTTAGATGGCGGGATAACTGCAAGCCGGAGGTCGAGCATTATTAAAATAAAAGAATTTACAGGTGTATATACATCGTAGGACCTCCGCTATTTATTAAAATAATTTTGGTCTCATAATGTGATGGAGCATTAAATTGTAGGTTTCTGTCAGATGATCAGTTTTAAGAATTTAAAAGAAAATTTTATCTCAAACTAGTTCCACAAAAGCTCTAATATGACATGAGAAGGGGTCAAAGACAGCTATTTTAAAACCTTAATCCGCTTCTTCTTACAATAAGTGTTTAACCGAGGTAACGAGCTACGCCAGCTCAGCTGTGGGCGTTGAATATTAGTGTTTTTCGTCTGATCTACTGTGGCATAATCCAAAGGAAACAAGAGCTCTTCAGCTCCTGGTATTTTTTCTTTCTGTTGAAAACAAAACGTCAAGTTTTCTCTAAGTGTTATTATTTCAGTCAGTGAGAATGTACTCCATGTTTGCCTATGTTGATTCACTTAGATAATATAAATAAAATTCCGCAAGTTCTAATCGTTTTGGCACCAGACTAAAAGTCCCGCATTGCATTAAAAAGACTATTTCAAAAAGAAAGGATTTGTCGTGATGTTTTTAATGCAGTGCGACTTCCGGATTGAACTATATGGGCTGACGACATGTGACACAACTGGCCGGATCCAGGTCCTCTCTTTTCTTTCCTCGAGAGACAAAGAAGAAAAGGAAAGAAAGACTATTGTTGGAAATTGTAGTCTGTAATTAAAGATCTACAGCTTTCCAGTTCCTAAAAGGTTTCAAGATAAATTAAAAAAAAAATATATTGTGACGACGGCAATTCATTTAACCTTCTTCCCAGGACCTCTCCCATTTGAAAGCCAAAGGGGAGGTCCTGGGAACGAGGTTGTAATTCATTCAATTCCTTCGCAAATATTGGAGAAACACATGAATCCTTACAGCCGTATAGCCAGTCTTACTTATTTGCCGGCTATAGCTGCCTGGACACTGCACCTGGCCTTTGTTCAAAAAAAAAAGTGAAGTACAGCAACTACATCATTGAGACTCTTGTTCTTCGGCCATCAAAGGTTCACAAGAAAAATAGCACAAAAGGATGTGAGAAACAAGTCAAATTAAGTCAAGACAAATTATTTGAAATGCATTGCTTCACAATGTTCATCACCGCCTTGTGTGTTATTTTTCTAAAGTACAACAAAAATTATAGGCTATTCTAAGATGAATTTTTTTTTTGCTACAACCTCATTTCCAGGGCTTTTGAGCCCGATGCCTTTCCGTTGGAAATGCACAAGTTACTTTGTCGACGATTTGAAGGTAGCTGCTGCACGGACTCGCCGGTGACACGTGCTTGTCATGCAAGTGGCAAAAAGCAACCAACGCTAACTGAGTGGGGTCCACGTGTCTATGAAGTGAGATGCATGGTCAGAAACACGTGCTTTGTCCTTCGCAATTGGCAACGAGTGATTTGTTTTTCCATTTTCTATACTGAATCGAGGCGGTCTAAAGATTGTTATTTTGACCAATTAGTAAAAATATTTATCAATGATTCCAGAAGCCCGCCTTGGATACGAGATGATAAATAGCCAACGATGAGTGTAGCACAGAGTTGGCTATTTGCCATCGTCTCCAAAAAGGACGAACGGAATAATTGTTTTAGTAAAATTCTTAACCCTTCTCTTTTGCTAGGTTTCAAATATTCTGTATTTTGTAGAGGTTTGTCGTGCGACGGCGAACGAAGGAAACGATTGATGGCAGCTCTTCAATTGATTTCATCAATGAGTTATGTAATATGTGCCATCTCTTTTCCGCGAAGACGTGTAACACAATTGACAAACATTCAGTTCTTCTTTGGACATTTCTTCAATCAGTTTGGAAAATTTGGTGCTACCAGAACTAGTAAGCCATTCTGTAAGATTAGGGTAAAAGTTGTTCTTGTTACGTAATATTCATGAATGCGTAAGATCACGACAGTCGCATTTGAAATGTTGCAACTTTAAAGGGAAAAGTAACTAATAATCTCATCCCGAAATTTGTGGCTTTTTTTTTGTTGAAATTGGGACGACATTGTCAACAGTTTCTTGTTTTTCTTCTGTAGATAGCTCACCGAATCTGTTTTTTTTTTCATTCATTGTCAACGAAACTTGGCTTCCCCCGAAAAATTATATGCTGAGCGACATTTGCCGCATCATTTCCATAAGGACAAACGCAGGTATAATGACTGATAAGCGATCTCCAATGAACCAATGAGAAAGCGAGAATTGCATTATTTGAAGTTGAGAATTTATCACACCTTTTTGCTGTTCATTAACAGCAAAGGGATATTCATTCAAGTGAAAAAGCATTGTTATTAGAAGCGAACAGGCATACAACAACACGAACGGAGTTTCAAGAGTGTGGTGAAACGTTCATTAACGAATTTAGCATAGAATTTGACAATCATGAATATGTGTGTGTGCGTTTTCATTACCGTTTTCGTACTTTAATTAGCGTCTGTGCAATCAATAAACAAATCCACATTCAATAACGTTTTTTGCAATTTAATTAGTGCACAAAATATATAATATTATTAGGAAAGAAGTGTATTTATGTCCTTGAATTTCTTCCCTATTTAAGCATCATAGAAGGTAGGTTTGCATGTTTTTGTACCACTGTATGCATTTTTGTGGCGTGATAGCATTTTTGTTTCTTGCATTTTCCCTGTGAAGCAATCTTTCTCTAAGCTCTCCGAGTGGTAGGCCTATCTTGTCTTGTTGCGTCATCTCTGGCTCCCATTGAACGTTGCTGGTCGAGACGGGACAAGTGAGCCTTTATAGCTGCCTTTAAGCATCAAATGACCTGTTCCACGATGTTTATAAATGGACTGTAAGCTGGAAGGGGCTTAAGCTCGCTATTGGCACCTGGATTATTTGCATTGCGATGAGCAGGTGCATTGTCGTGAATGAAGAAACGTGGCCGTTTGGGACTTTGGTGGGTCTACACCAAGAAATCTAGGAATCTCTGGCCAATTATTCCTTCTATTTGGGCGGAATGGTGCACCAAACCTGGTCTTGGCGATACAACAATCACAAAGGTTACATTCCTACCTCGCTGCCCACATACCTTCTGCTGCTCGGTCATAGCTTTTGGCAGTCCAGATGTTATAGCTGCATTCATCTATAAAGACACAATGACCGACTATGCGCTGTATTGAGAAACCAATTGCCGTATTCAAAACGGCTCTAGCTGAGTCGCATCCGGGCGGTTTCTATCAGCTGGTAGAGGTCTAGCCAATTTAAACCTTACCAACATATCATCAAGTGTCCTTCCTACCGTGCGGTCATGTATTTGAAGTTTTCTTGGAAGGCTCCGTCTAAATTCTCTTTAATTTTTATCTCAGTTAGCGCTAGTATGCAATAATCGTCTACTTCGTCGTTTAGGCATTGCTTTATATCGTCGTCCACTTTCACGTAGTCTCTCTTGAACTCAGCCTCTCAGATGTACCGTATTAAGATACCCCAGGTTTACACCCAATGTATCAGCAACCATCAGATAATCTTCTGCGGGGTCTTCATAGGACCTCACAAGACGCTCTCTAACTTCATTCGGAATTCAGTTTTTTTGAACATCTACATGTAATCCACCATGAAAACTAGAGGCAATGCAACTCAAAGTGACATGATATTTATACCTACTCCAGGTACGTTTGTAAAGAGCATTCACGGGTCGTAAAAAATGTAAAAAAATCATGTAATTCCAAGTAGAAAAGAAGAGTCACAATGTATGGCGCCAATGAATGTAGAAAAAGCATTTGTTTATTGATTGATTGCCCAAAGACGCTAATGAAAGTAATCGCTAATGAACCTGCACAAACATATTCATGATTGTCAAATTTTATGCTAAATTCGTTTATAAACGTTCCATGGCACTTTTGAAACTGTATTCTTTTTCGCTTGAATGAATATCCCATCGCGGTTAATGAACAGCAATACTAGTTATTTTGGCTAAGACGATGATAATGCGAATTGGCCTGTGTTGATTCGCAAGGCGCCATTATACATTCCATCTACCTCTCGTCTCGCTCACGCAATCCCACCGAAACCTGCCCTTATTTTGGAGCCTGTTGCAAAGGCAATAAATAGTACGGGCAAAATGGCCTCTTTGGGCTGAACTTCAAATTCAAACCTGGACACCAGTGAAACCTCTGGAATCCAGAAACCAACACAACTAGGAAAAAAAATGAAACTAGTCAGATCAATGAAGCAAGTGAAAGTTGGGACAAAGGATATGATAGTATTTAGTTTCACTCAACTCGTGGACTAATGCAAATCCTGCATTTTGATTGGCTACGCTACTATAGGTCTGTTAGTAATAGTCATCGACTAGCGAAGTTCTCCGGTTTTGCAAACCTATTAATTTCGTTTTATTCCCAAATAAATACTTTTTTTGCTGAACTTATTATTGCTTTTTTCTGTCCGACTAGTTGGGTGATACTAAAACAATTAGACCCCTCAAGGGTCACGGATCAATAGCCCATTCGGCTTCGCCCTTCGGGCTACGGGTTTAATTGTTAATTAATAATCACGGCTATGCAATAGCCATCGGCGTCTGTCTTAGTATAAGTAATTAACTTAAGTCCGCGAGCCGTAACACTTTAAACTTGAAAGCACTTGTATTTTGAGACCAGGGGCCTGTTTGTCGAAAGTTCCGAGAGCTTTTCGGGCCCGAAAAGCCAGTTGTCAAACTTCGATCTGCTTGTTTTGAAAAGCTGATCGTTTAACATGTTTCAAATGTAAGAAAGAGCAAGAGCATTGCGAAGTTTGATGACTTAGAACCTCGGCGTCACGAAGATAAAAAGAGAATTGTGGCACTCGAATTAGACCCGAAAAGTTTTGGAACTTTTGAGAAACACGCCCTTGGTCTCAAAAAACAAATGGTTTCAAGTTTAACGTGTTACGGCTTGCGGACTTACGCTAATTACTTATGCTAA
>BLAZ01000938.1:345843-348343 GCA_014633955.1 Acropora tenuis
GCACCTTACAAAAGTTGAGTTTGTTCTCCAGGCACCTTTATCATTTTTTTTACTTCCCTTTGCAATATACAATATTTTATTTAGATAAATAGAATTATAGAATATTATTATTGATTTTAAATGCACACAGTTTAATGCTCAAGCTGGCATATGTGAATGTTGCGCTTGCACATTCAAATTACCATTTTTGAATTGTAGGAAGTATTGTGGCTCTGTGTGGGCATACAACAGATAAAGGAAAATTCCATGTTGAAGAATACTGCTTCAGTGGATTTCCATATCAAACAGCACCAAACCTGGAACCGTGCCTTGTCCAGGGTGAGGATAGGTGAGTTATTTCTTGCAGTTTTGTTTTCAATGTGCTTAAAGTATTTCTTCTTGGTAGGTCAGGGTTGGGCTGAGATGTTCTTAGGGCAAGAATGCACATAATTTGATGCAGAGCAGAAGTCTTTGGGTAAACTACCTATGTGTAACATTTGCTCATGTATGATTATGCTATTCCGTGTTTTGGGTAATTTTGTGGTCGGCATTGAAGTTATGTGACCATGTGTATTTTGTGCACCCCTCGACCGATCATCGGTTGATATATCGGTTGAGATATGTTGGTCGACATATCAACTGATGTATCAACCAAGATATCTGCCAAGCTATGGTCGACATATCGACTGACTATCGGCAGATATCTCGGTCTAAATAGCGGCTGCCACTCGGCCGATACATTGACTATCAGTGGAATATCGGTCGACTGTTAGTGGTCTATTGGTCGACTGTCTTATAATATAAGTCGAAAGTTTAGACTGTCAAGGTAAGAGGTTAAGGATAAGCCTCTGAGAAGCAAGGGGTAGATTAGGGATATCTGTGCTACTCAGCAGAAGTCACTAACCAAGGTTAAATTATATCTGCGACTGAAGCTACAGTCACCAGTACGCAGGCAGCAGTGAGGTATGGGTGGAATATCGGTAGCCTGTGGATCGACATGTCGGCCGATTGTCGGACAATAACTGTCGGTCCACATATCGACTGACATATTAGTCAAGTGCCAGACGAGATATCGGCCGATATCTTGGTTGATATGTCAGTCAACATGTTGACTGACACATCTTGATCGATATATCGGCTGAGTGTCGGTCCACATGTCGACCAACATATCGGTCGAGGGGTGCACAAAATACACTTGATCCAAGTTATGACCTATGTCTTCTTCAGAAGTAGAGTGGGACACTCTGTGATACTTGTCAATACATTCCTGGGATAATAATTGAGTTAGGTACTCCTGTGTATAAGTATATTTTGGCTTGAATACCAAAGGCATGAAGCAGAAGTTGCAACGGTGAAAAATAGGAGAACACAACAAAGCCGTTGCAGTTGAGTCTGTCTGAGGCACAGATAGGAATTAGGAAAGCCACTGGCAGAGCTGGAATGGAAGGCATGGAATCTTTTCACCATTAAGTACCGTATTTCACTAGTTTTCTTCTCATTGCTTTTATTTTTCATTTAAATTGATTCATAGGTATGTTGCACTAGTTTCTGGCCTTGGTTTTGGAAGCGAAAGCCAAGACTTACTCAGTCTGCAGATGTTCTCAGATTTAATATCTGGAGAGCTTGGGAGTGTTCAGGTAAACTTGGCTTTTTGGAGAAAATAACAAAGTATGTACTATGAATTCATACTGAATGTGAAAATCATTTCCATTTTTACCTTTTCCTTTTATTTATTGATTAGGAACAGGAATCTTGTGCCAAGATATGCCGAGTAATAATTGCTGGAAATGCTTTGAGTCAGTGCACCCAGACAAAAGACAGTGAAACAAAGGTTATTCAAAATATTTAGGAAAGCATATTAATTCCCTACCAGTGGTGAGCTTGGGAAAAGATGTTAAAGAGGTGTGATGGAATTGAGCTGTACTCTGATAACTATTGGTAACCATGCTGCACCAATACACTGAACAGGTGGTGGCTGCTTGCAGGGCTGGTTCCCGCTCTCAGGGTTGCCATGGAACCTCCTTGCTGTGGCTGGTATTTTCTTGAGTCCACCACCAACCTTTGATGGCACCAGTTCCCAAGTTCATCGTTGTTATTGGCAATGAGTTTAATCACCATTAACAAGTGTTTCTGGATTAATAGGCAAAATATCTGACAAGAAACACAGTGGCTGGCAGTGTGGAAGCAATCAAGAGTCTGGATGACTTTATCCTGCAACTGTCTGTAAGAGTTGTAAAACATTGTTTAGAGGGTTAAGACAACAAAAAGCTATAGTAGATTGATTACTACACTTGTTATATTTGTATAGGTAATCACATGATTTCGAGTGCAATTTGGAATAAATAAGCACGAGTAAATTTTTCAAATACTAACAAAATTTGCAATTTGCAATTTGTGGTCTTTGAAAAAGTTACAAGTGGTTATTTATTCCAAATTGCACAAGAAAAATCATGTGATTACTTATTAATAATATATATGAAAAAATTTCGAGATGGTAAAACAGAAGAAACGCACGTGTATC
>BLAZ01000938.1:368343-370843 GCA_014633955.1 Acropora tenuis
CATGTTAGGGAACTTTATCTTTTCTTCAATTGGACTTAACAAAAAGCCATGATCGGGAAAAATAAAGTAAAAGAAAAATGGAAGGAATGGCTTGAAATGGAGGGGGTTGGGGGTTGAAAACAGATTAAATAGTACATTAACAACTCCAGTGTCAAGTGTTTGTGGTTTATTTAATCAATAAAGTTCAGGGTAATACTTCTTTTTTGTTGTTCACAGGAACATGAATTCATAAAAGGAGATGGCACTACCACTACTTTTGACACTGAAAGTTGGATAAAGCCAATCCTGGCCGAAGTTGATGAACGCACCAGTTAACAGAATATAGAGAGACTAGACTTTTAGTAACTTCAGGCAGTGATTACAATGAATTATGCCTTTGCTAATATTTATATATTGTTACATGCAAGAAACCATCCAATATCAATGAATGTCATGCTTGATCGTCATTTTTCCATGTTGGTGATAAAGGAACATAATTTTTAATAGTTATCTTTTTGAAAATACTAAACAAAGGTTTTCAAAGGACATGAAATCTGTATGCATATTAGCTTATTGATAATACATTGGCTTTTGCTAACTATTACTGGTATTACCTTGATAGAATACATTTCAACAACCTGAGCCATTTTCAGAGTCATTAGGTTATTAAGATTGTCTTGGTGAATACAAAGTATGGGGTTTACTATAAATTATTAATTTGGCTCAAGTTGAAATCTTTCCACAATAGGCAAACAAATGTTTTTTACTTATATTTTTTATGGCTTTCATGAAATTGACCGTTATTATTTCAAACTCTGTCCTCCCCATAATAGTTTTCATTTGACTTCACTTGAGATATGGCATGCATAGTTAACTGGTGTCAAATGAAATCTATTTTACATTTTATAAACAAGTTAGCAAGTCAGTGACAGCAGTTTGCCAGTACATGCACAGTGAGTGATGTCATGAAAAACATGCAAGTTTGACAATGCTTTTTATGTAATAATAATATTATTATTATTTTTAGTATGAATGATTGTGTTTTTGATGAAGCTGGTCAGTTTATATTTTAACATTTTTCACACAATTGAAACTTGATTTTGTAATATTTTCTTTTGGAAATGAGCGCATGTCAAATTTTTTTGGTTGTGTCTTGTAAGAAAATTAGTAATTAATTTTTGTTACAAGTCACAACCAAAAGGTGATAATAATAATTATTATTCTCTATTTTAGAGTGGTGAATGGTGGTTGATTGAAGCATACATCCCTTAATTTCTGGTCTAGCTCTTTCATTTTGTTGTCTTAAAATGGTAGTGGAAAGATGTTCAAACATCAAATCTGAGATGAGCAGTATAAAATATAATTAGCCACCTTATTTATGAAACAACATTTTTGAAAGGTTGTTTTGAAATATGTATTCAATATTGAATATACGTGTCAATAATTGCATTGCATGGTGAATTTACCCTGCAAAAATGATGTTGAGTAGAATCTTTGTCCAAATGCAATAATTTGTTGTTTAAAATATTTTTAAAGATAATTTCCTTAATTTCTGATTGTCCAAGAAAATTTGAAAAGAGGTTTTAAGCAATACCTTATCTAAAAAAGTTGAAATTTGTTTCTTTTGGGGGAATTTTTGGAATGGTCACTTGTTTATTAGGAATAAGAAGACTCTGCAGTGGTTGGAATAAGGTGTTAAACTTTCTTTCAAAACAGAAATAGACATGAGAATAGAATAGGTATAAGAATAATTAATTAAGTAATAATTATTACTTTAACATAAGGTTCAACATTACAAGTTGGAGTAACAGCAGAAGTAGTATGAATCAGCATTGGAAAATTTCTAGAATCAGTAGTGTTTTCTTAGATTTTGTAAATTAAATTGTGTGGGATAGTTTCACAAATAAAACTTCATAACTCTCTGACTATGTACCCATTGACTGCTTTCCTTTTATTATCGTTGGCCAAGGGTGGCAGCAGGAAGGGTTTTAGGAAACACTGGAAGAGGAGCATTAATTATTTTATTTTTAGGTAACATTTGATATTGTCAAATTATTTTCTGGGAACAAGGGAACTCCTGAATGTAGATTCTTGGGATCAAGAGAACACTAATCAACTTTCAAGAATAATAATTATTATTGTTATTTCTTCTGCTATGAACAGAAGGTGAAACAGGCAAACAAATGTGTGGAAAATAACAAATGTTTTGGGGATCAGCGGAACTTGAGCTTGGCACAAGGGAACAAATTATTATAGTAGTTTTATCAATGGAAAACAAGGGATAAAATCAGAAAAGATGGAGGGGTCATGGGAATATGTTTCCCCACTGACAGGGGTTCACAGCTAGATATATGTATAAATTATTTGCAAATGATGCATTACGAACCCTGAATGAAATGTCCTCCTTGCATTGCAGGAGCCCTGATCCATTTGATGAAAGTAACAGCATCTCGCTAAACACAAAAATTATTTATTAATTTGCACTAGTGAAATCATTCTCCCATCAATCAATGGGCTTTGT
>BLAZ01000938.1:509733-512233 GCA_014633955.1 Acropora tenuis
TAATAATGCATTTCTATAGCGCTTACACAGGCCCGTTCTCAGTGCTGCTTGTATTGATATAAGAAAAAATTATATCAGAAAATTTGATTAAATCTTGGTAAACAAATGCATATTTAGTTTAGACTTAAAAGTTTGTGAACAATGACAGTTCCTGATGTCCTGTAGAAGCACATTCCATAAACTTGGTGCAGCCACAGTGAAAGAACGGTATCCCTTAGTCTTTTGTTTATATGATCTTGAGGTCAACAAAGAGGCATCAGAGGACCTTAGGGTTCTTGAGGGGTTGTGTACATGAAGAGAGAAGTTAATATAGTTTAGAGCCACATCATGCAAGGCTTCTAAGGTCAACAAGACAACTTTGAACACAGAGATTACTTCATGGAAAGCGCACGCGTACGGGATTATCATACGAGTTGGTGAAGTATCTGAAATCAAATGAGTAAGCGCAGTGAATGAGTGAGATTTCTGATGCTTCACCTATGAGTGTGAAAATCCCATACAAAGTGCTTTCCTTGCTGAAATTTGTTTATTTTATACATACCAAGATTCAGCCATCCTCAAAAATATATCCTAGATCTTGATAAGTTTGAATTACGAACAACTTGAGTACACTGAAAATATTATCTTGTGAAAGCTGCCCAACAGAGCTACCCGCGATGACTGCAAAAAAGCCTGCGAAAACACAGTTTGCTTAAACCGAAATCATTTTTTCACGCGTGACAAACACATTTCGCCTCTCTAATTGGTCAAAGTAAAATCTGAAACGCTTTTTCACACTGCAAAATTTGATAAGAAAATCTCAGTATATGTAAAATAAATCATGTTCCTCAATAGTAATGATAATGGTAACCAATGCAGATTTGCCAGCACTGTGCTGATATGTAAGTATGCTATATTCTAATTTTAATTTTAATGCATGAGAAATATCTTAAAGAATACATCAATAAATTGGCAACATTATCTCACTATGACAAGCAGACTTACTTCTATAAGAAAAATTTATAACTTGGTTTATCAACGGAGTATATAATGTAAATTGACCACCGTACAGAGATTGAAAAGCTGACATTTTGAGCGTTAGCCCATCGTCAGAGCGTCGTCAAAGCGAAAGACGAAGGGCTGACGCTTGAAACGTCAGCTTTTCAATCTCTGTACGGTGGTCAATTTACATTATATACTGCGTTGATAAACCAAATTTTTCGTGTATCACTCCCCCGCCGACGCAGCACCACAGTTTCTTCAGAAACTACTCCCCTTAATTTCTATAAGACTGAACTGGCTTAGCTTTTGTTTGGTTATATCCAAGGTCAACCATTTGGCAAGAATTCCAAAAAAATTGGCTTGTGTAGGGTGAAAAAGGTGCAAAGCTGTAACCCCCACCTATCTGCCTTGCAGTGCCAGCAAAATCTAGTATATTAAACTTATCTTAGCACCTTATACGTACCTCAAGATGTTGACTTGTATTTCTATGAACAGTGGAATCTGAGAGCAGATACTTTGACCTCGAAGAACCCATTCACCATAACCTTGAGTTAACAAAAACAACAGGCCAAGTATGTTACGTCTGTAATGGATCTTTTTACCTTGACGTACATTTTGTTTCCGATTTCAGATCACAAGGTCAAGGGAATTTTCCGTTTGTATTTTTATATTAAAGTTCTGTGTACATGCATGTGCACATGAATTAGACAATAATTGAAAGAAACTATTCCCTAGACCAAGTAGCATCACATGGTCTGAAATGGGAAAACATTAACAGTTTTGGGTTAACTGCCTGGCCTTTGAATGAAAGTGAGGCTGAAGTTGATCTTGTTTTGATAGAGACTTTGCTGTTTTTCTAATCTAAATTCCTATTAATTTGTATGAGAACAGCATGATAAACATAAGAAAAGCTGAAAGGTTTCTTTCAAAACAAGGTCAACTCCAGCCTCACTTTCAAACAAAGTCCAGGCAATTAAGCACAACAAAACTGTAAAATGGTCTATTGTATTGTACAAGCTAAAAGGGCTTATTAACAAATTATTAAATCCACTCCTTCTCTTTCGTACCTAGGCTGCCAAAGGTTAATTCCTTTTTTGGCTTGGAGACGAGCAAGAAGAAGTTTTCGTGCTTCTTACAGGAGAAATCATTAACTAGTTCATGATAGCTTTAACCAGTAATACACGAGATTTTCGGTATATCAGTAGATGTTACTATTTCAGTCATAGTGATCCAAAAAGGTCAGACGTAATTTCAACTCCCCGTCCCCTTCCAGTTATGGTTTATAGTACAGAAGGGCCTTGTATGTTCAATAAACATTTTGCGTAAACTATCGTGCACGTGGTCTATTATATAACGTGGGTTGATCGCTTCATCATTGGAAAAAAATAACCCCTCGCGCACCCAGGGTATCTCTCTCATAGTTCATTGCAAATGGAAACAAATTTGTTATAACAAACAGAAGAAAGAATGTGTCAGTTTTACAAGAGACAGAAAAACACTCAAGCTTACCTCTCGAAAA
>BLAZ01000938.1:519733-522233 GCA_014633955.1 Acropora tenuis
TCTTTTGAAAGTCTTCCTGGATTTGTAAGTGAATTAGGTTTCTGCTTAACCTTGATTAGTTAATTGACCATGATTTTAATTAAGGTTGTTCATTAAGCACCTCACTTTGTTAAGTTTGAATTTGCTGTTGTTTTGTTATGATGAATCCTTTAGACTAGAGTCTCTGAATGACAAAGTCTTGCAGAAAACTTGATTCTGATTATGTTATCAGCAAAATAACTTATCATCAGCTATTTAAAATGCAATGAATCATCTGAACTGAACCCTTTTGTTATTTCCTTTGTTTTAGGCCCACTGGTTTGTCTGAACAAGGTAAGGAAAGATTTTCATACAACATTTTGAAATCGTGTTTGGTGAAAATGACCCGCAATGTGAACTATCAAACTGATGTAGAATGATGAGAATAATATTCTTTCCCTGTCTTATCGACACTGATGATAATTTGCTTGTCACCTTGTGACTTAAGCCAGTCCTCTGATTACATTAGTAACTTGTTCATTTTTGCTTGTCAAGTAGTTTTCTGCAGCCACTGTAGATGTTCTGACCAGTACTGTCTTAGTCATGGATTTGCATTTCTTGCTCTTTATACAGAAACTGTCCCTTGGAAAAGCTGCCTGGTTGTTCATATCACTCAACTCCCTTGAGAGCCAATAATAAAATGCCTCCATCTGAGGCAAACCCTAAGTTACACAATTTATATGTGGAGGTGTGGGAACCATCCTTCTAATTGA
The DNA here is from genome assembly GCA_014633955.1 of Acropora tenuis. Lineage (NCBI taxonomy): Eukaryota > Metazoa > Cnidaria > Anthozoa > Scleractinia > Acroporidae > Acropora > Acropora tenuis. Next base: position 520,465 of record BLAZ01000938.1, read on the forward strand.
AGTTTGTCAATGAGTGTTAGCAAAATCAAGGTAAATTGAGTGAAAATTTCATTCAGCTGGCATAATGCCTCTCAAAATGAGCTTTGACAATTTCTGCCTTTTGCATTTTAGCTTTAGTGGCTTACTGCATGAGCAGTGCTGAGTCTGCCCTCTTTCTGCAATGGTACTTGTTAGCTCCAGGCCTGCTTCAAAATCTGCCAGACTATCTTGAAATCATTTAAGTTTAATTCTTTTTTTAACAACTTTTGCACACAGAAGTGCAAGGTGATATGTGAATGGGACACTGAGTCCCATGTGATGGATCTCACCTTCCCTGTACCCACCCATACACTCACAAAGGACAGCCACAACACTGGGAACTTCATGCCCTACTCTTTTCGAATAGTGTGTGGGTTCTTTACATCCCACCTTGAACTTATAAACATGGAAGGTATCTTTGAGATGGGACCTTGAAAGCCTAACCATTTGCTGATTTAATTACAAAGGCAGCACTTTCTACTCAGTTATTTTAAGACCCTGAGTGTTGGTTCCTTTAGGAAGAGACTTCTGTCACCTAACTGTTAAATTACTGAATCACTTTTTTTGAACTGTTAACTGACTAGAGATATACTCAATTGCAACCTTCTAAATAAAGCCATCAAACCTGCATTAGGTCACAGCTGATGACAACCATGACATTTTGTTTGACACCTCTTGTTGGAGTGCATTGCACAATGAACAGATTCTCCTGGCTGATGTGACCATTCACATGAAGACATGTAGTGTGTTCATGCCTATTTTGATGCATGAATTGTAACATGTGATCTTGGCTCGTTGCAGATTGGTGTCGCTGCACTGCTATGTGCATTGCAAAGAATGATTGTTAGGATTGTTTCTTCACCATTGATTCTTTCATAATCAGTGCATCATCACAGGATACAGGACCGCTCAAAAGTGAGGTACGGGTCAGCTTTGTTGCGATGATCCCTTCAGGCATGATTCCTGTCACTTGCAGCACAATTTGCTCAACTGAAGTGAAAGGAAATGTTCTTGACATAACTGTGGGATGAATGTAATCAATAATTATTGAGTTACTTCATTTGTCCGACTCTTATTAATGTTGTACCAAATTGTTTAGTGCCTGTGGTATTGTCATAGACTGTTTTGCAGATATGGTGGCCATTTTGATTTCCATTGTTTCAAATAGCTACATTACATTCCCTGTATTATGGGATGCTTTGGGGGCAAATATTCATTTGCCCCCAGAGCATCCCATAATGTCCTTTAAAACAATAGAAGTCAACATGGCCACCTTATCTGCAAAATGGTTTATTGATAACTCCAGGTCAGAAACTGGTGCTGAAACACAACAAAGAATTTCACAATAAAAGCATTTTCATCTGCATCTTACAGGTCTCTTTAAATATTCAATTCTTAAGATTAACAAGGCTCTGTTTTTAAAGAGACTCTCTTCTCCATGACCAAGTCTGAAGGGGAGTTGCTCTAACACTGATTTGACATCACAAACTGATTTACATCGCATTAACACTTTCTAAACATGCATGCAAAGTAGATTGTGATATGAAATCAGGAGTTGATCCATTCTCCTTCTGACTTGGTTGTCAACAAAAGCTGCTTGGTTTTTTTACAAGTTTTGAAGCCTGTAAAATTACAGGATTTGTTAGAAGGAAAAAGTGGTGGCAATGTGTGTTCAACAGGTGAAAAGATTATTACCAAAATATATTTTGGGGTGAGGTGCACTTGAAATCGAATGCTCATTTCAAGAGAGT
>BLAZ01000938.1:524733-527233 GCA_014633955.1 Acropora tenuis
AAGCAAACCCCCGTGCATGGCTTCCCGCGGACTGCCGCTGACTGCATAGGCTCGAATTTAACTTCGCCTAAATTACATTCAGCCACATTAAAAAAACAAACAAGAATTTAAGTGAAATGAGGCAAGGAGGGGGAATTAACACAGACAAAAGAATAATTTTGGAATGAGGTTATTAATGTTTCCTTTGTACACTGACCACATCCTTACTTTTGTTTATCAGATGTTCCTGTTCTGTTTGTGCAATGGGAGAAGAACAAAGTTCAAAGGCTCCTCTCCAGGTGAATTAACAGCGATCTTCATTCTACTCCATTTTGAAGCCAGCATGATGATGTTTTTGGCAGTTTCACTCAGAAAGATCATCACATCTTACTGATGTTTAATCCTTGATGTCTGACTGGCTCTAACTCTAACTGCTGGAAGGAAAAAGACATAGTGGCCTGAACATCATGTTAGTCTTTTTGTCTTCCACTGTACACTGGCCATCTTATACCTTAATCAAGTTACATTCAACATTGTTTTTGCAGGGAAAAGGGGGGGGGGAGATTTGTAGTTTTTGGTCATTTGAAATGCATGTCTTGCAATGAAACATGTGCTTCACAATTAAACTATTTTGTCTGGAATTGTGTGATGAGCCAGTGATGATATTTCCATTTTGGCAGTTTCCTCCAAAAAGATCGTGGCATCTTGTTGATGGCAAAAATTTCCTTGGATGTCCGACTGATTCTTAAAAGTGCATATGCTTTTTACTTCTCTGTGGTTTTAAAGTACTGTTTTTCTCTGTGCTCTAACCATATCTTCATTTTTGTAGATGTTTCAGTTCCATGTATATAGTGAAAGCAAAACAAAGTTTGGAAGCATCTGTGAAGGTAAGTTAACTATGAACTGCCTGGAATAAACAGTTGGATAATCTTAATTCCATTCAGAAGCCAGGATGATGACGTTTTTTCCAATTTCGCAGTTTCCTCCAAAAAGATCCTTGTATCTTGATGATGGTAAAATTTCCTTGGATGTCTGACTGGCTGTTTTTCTTCCTATCCTGTTTACTTGCCTACAGTGAGCTGTGATTGTTTTGACTTTTACGGTAACTGGTTTTGCTTCTACACTAACCATATACTTCTCTATAGATTAATTCTATATGTGAGGGAAAGGCCCCCAAAACTGCAAATGCATTGCTTGTCAAAATGAACATTTCACAGTTCACACCTTTAAAAATTAAGTAATTGTTTTTCTTAAAGGCATTTATTTGCAATTGTTTTGACAAGCTGTGTAATAACTTGTAGTTCAAATACCTCATTTAAATGGAATCCAGTACAAGAAAGATTTTTTAGTTCAAAAATGACTAATTCGTTTGTTTTAGGCTTCGATTTAGGTACATGAATAGGCTTCGATTTAGGTACAGGATTATTCAGAGTGAACAATATTGTCAATATACAGCATTAACAAACCAAATAGCAATGAGGTTTGAACAGGGGACATCTTGCACCCCAAGCAAGTGAGGACTGAAAACGAGTTGGACTAAACCCCAAAATAAACTGTGCCCCTACCTTCCTGCCAAAATAACATTTTGACTTTGTCTTCTCCTTCTTTTGACAGTGCAAGTCAGAGGAAACATGAACTTTAGCCAAAACCCCTCTCCTTCCTAACAACTCGTAAATTAATACCCATGGCTCTACCTTCCTGAAAGAATCTCGCAAAATGACAAGCGACTGTCAGAAAGCTGCATTGTTGCAGTAATTCCGCGAATTTACTCTTGCGATCCGAACACCTCTCATGACAACGAGAAACTTGCATTCCATTGGGACTAAGTCCCATCCTGAATTTAATGGGTTCCAGAAACTTGATGTATTCATCCAGGGATACTCTGGTAATTATTACCCTTTTAAAAAGTGCCTTGAAAACAAGGTCTCTGGTTTTCTCCAAAAATTGCGTTATCATTTTGTACAAAGGGTGTTACCTAAAATGTTCTGTCAATTTAAACGATAAGTTTGCGCGATATGGCATTGGAGAGATTAAGAGGCTTTGAATCGAAGTCATTTCTGTTGGCTTCGGGCGACTTCCGTTCTTCCAGTAACGGCAACGTTCACGATTTAACTGCAACGTACAGGACACAAGTCATCAAATTGAAAGAGGGAATACGTAGAAAATGGCTATCACTCGTGTACGTGATTGTCGATCGCAACGCCCCTGCGATTATTTCGCCCTTCGGTTTTCACTAGATCGTTAACTCTGCGGCCTCTTTTGAACGAAAGTTTGTCTGAGGAAGGGCCCTGGTTCCTAGTTCCCAGCATAGATGAGGAAGAGTTCTAAAACGAGGCTGAAGTTTCGTCAACTCTTTCGACTTTATTTGCCAGTTCGCTATGATTGTTTTATTCATGAGTTTATTTCTATTGTTAATCAACCAAATAAGCGTGTAACTTAGGTATTTATTTGATTATGTACTGGTATGTAAATGAGTCTTGACTGAAAAGAGAAGGTAATTAAACTACACCAGAGAAGAAGT
>BLAZ01000938.1:578273-580773 GCA_014633955.1 Acropora tenuis
TGACTCTGTCCATGTCTTTCGTGTTGTTTATGCTAGTGGCCTGTATGCTGTTGTCAATAAATTCAGCGAAGGCTTGGTAGCTCGCTAAAAACGAAATAAAGTCCAAGATCAGAATTAGATTTAAGCGATTCCCGGTCTAAAATCACTCTTCTAGCTTGGTAAAAACCAAAGGATGTCACATCCTCCCATTTTCTAGTGGACCATTCCATTGCGAAGTTCCATGTGACTTTTTTCCTTGCACTCTAACCTTTCCCTTATAGTGACCATACTATTAACAGTAGTTTAACACAGCTGCCAGAGTTATGCATCTCAAGATCCATTCAAGTTCTTGAATAGATACAGTGTGGTTCAAACGTGGATGTCCAAGAGAGGCCAAGAAAACTTTAAGAAAACTTTAAGAAAACTTTACTAACCAAGTTTTCCACCCGCTACTTTTTTTTTTAACTTTCAAGTCAGGTAACTAAAATTAGTTTACATTTGAGATGGAATTTCAATGTTAATGATCTTCACAGTTATGTTATGCTAAATGAGAAGTAGTGGAAGAAAAGCCTGAAAAATTCAGGCCTGAATGGGACTCAAACCCCGACCTCTGCGATGCCAGTCCAGCGCTCTACCAGCTGAGCTATCAGGCCAACTGGGAAGTGGTCATCATGTGGGTCTATGATAAGCGCGTAGATAGTGGATATATGCGTTTTAATTAATGAACTTTCAATTATAGAACTGAGGATGGAAACAATTTCAATGTTAATAACTTTCTCAGTTATGTTATGCTACATGCATCTCCACCAAAAGCGCACATTACTTTGCTCTAAAGCTTTCCACCAATAAAAGAAAAATATATGAAGGAAAATGTATGCTTCGCTCATTTCAATAATCTATCATAATACTTTCTTCGCCTACTTTGTTAATCTTGGGTTAGGGTTTTGGATCCAAAGAGGGAGTCCATTGGAATATGTGCTTAAACAGCAGCTTCATAATCTTTTTACAGTGGTAAATTAGGCCAATTTCGGTATTTTAAAATTCAGCTGTAAACAATAGACCTCAGCATGAGGCTCCTGGGAATAAAATAAAGTGTTTGTGGGGTTTATTCCCTAGAGCCTCGAGCTGCTGTCTATTGCTTACAGCTGATTTTTAAAATATCAAATTTTTTATTGGCCTCTTTAACCCCAATCAACTTGTCTGAAACCAAATTTGTGTGCTTTGCTTCAATTCCCAACGACATGGCAATAAAGTTTCTTTATAAAATAATATTATTAGGATAGAGGTGTGTTCTCACGACAGGTGTTGAATACAGTTACTCACAATGGAGACTGCAGCTCAAGTTTGTATAACCGTCTAAAATTCTTTCAACTCCCCTTGTGTTTAGATGAGACTTTGTAGACAGGGAAAAAGTCCTATATTGTTTAATTAGAAACTAAAAATTACTTACGTATTCAATGTACATATTGACTGGTGCTATGTAATTAAAAATGCCAGAGAATCAAATACAGCAATGCCTACCACTGAAATGATAATTGCCACTTTGTGTTAGTGCATTGGGATGCACATCATATCGCATCAACTCTGAATGCGGTTTATCCAGCTTGAAGGATTCATCCGTTGATCCCCGCACCTGACAATAATAATATTATTGATCACTCCAATAGAATAGTCATTATTACGGATAAGAGGCGATGCTTCCTTTGTTTGCAGCTGCATACAGAGGCTAATCAGCAATGCAATGGAAAATGACTTATTAGCCTCGTTTATGTGTCAAAATCTCTGGTAACTGTAACGCGATTGGTCGGTTGGCTAAACTTCAGAATACCCAGCCACTAATTTGCATGTGAATAGATATGCCTCGTTCTTCAGAGGATGCTGCTTCAAAAATACAATAGTGGATGGGTATTCTGTAGTTGCTCCGGTTGGTTTATAGCAGTTTGTATTATAAAGTATGGACCGCTGGACTTTGTGGCATGCTTTCCAGCTTGATCCAATTTCCAAGAGATATAATAAAATTAATATCTTAGTAACCTTGTTTTCTCAGTCCGTGCTGTAATTTAAGGCTCCTTGTTTTTTCATTTCAATTTATGACCCTTGTGCTTTGTATTCGGGCCATAAATTTAAATGAAAAAAAAAACGTGGTCAGTAACTAAGGATAGCCCTTGAACTTGGTTAGTGGAGGTATTTCCACAATGGTGAGGTCTCAGGGAAAATGTTTCATTCAACTACATGCAATATGTCCAGAATTTATATTAGAGTGCTTAAAGTTAGGATGGTGTTGACCACAGCTAGAATCATCATCTGAAATGTAACTATGTATTTCTGCAATCATTTCTCCAATATTCCAAGTTGTTTGGCGTAAAAAATGTGGACTAAGTCTCTTGGAATCAAAATGGTAAGAGTTCTTGGAAAATGTAAAGAAAAAATTGACATTTTTTCATCCAGCCCTTATGTTGTCCACAAAATTGCACAACAGGTCATTTCACATCATTGATTCAACTGTGAAATGTACAAAAAT
>BLAZ01000938.1:600700-603200 GCA_014633955.1 Acropora tenuis
GTCCTCGAATCCCCGCGCGTCCCCGCGTCCCCGCGTCCCCACGTCCCCACGTCCCCACGTCCCCGAGTCCCCGCGTCCCCGCTTCCCCAAGTCCCACGTCCCCGCGTCCCCAAGTCCCACGTCCCACGTCGCCGTCCCACTTTTAGTGACAGCCGTGAATTAGACCACCCTCAATGTGGGGAACTAGAAAAGGAAGAGCCATCTTTGGGAACTTGCAATGTGGAATATATAGCCCAGTGGATCACAGAGACACCGATAAGAATAAAGCAGTGGAAAAATTTAATATGATTGGACAGTGTGATATGGAGGCATCAAGTCTTTCAGGTCCTTTGGTAAAGGGGGTTTGTAGATATGGGCATGACACATGCATGGTGGCCAGAAAATGTGTAGCCTTGACCTTCTAAGCCTAAGACATTCATTGACCTTTACGCAGTCTAAACCATTTTCATTTTTTCCCAAACCCCCACCTCCTTGTCAAGGTCACAAGAATCACGCCCAGCTGTTTTCCACCAGACTTCATTTTCAACTCAAGTGTTCTTGGCGAGTCTCTTTTTTTTTCCTCGTTCATTTTTAACGGGAGTTTTTTTTCTTTTTCTTCTTTTCTTAATCCTTTTAAATGCTGTGACTTGATTGACCCTTAGTCATACTCTGGGATGATAGTATTGATTCTGGCTTTTGACCATGGAATTAAAATTAATCTCTTGAGATAAATTCGCTCTCTCGCAAGAGCACGATTGGCTTAGTGTCAGGTGGCAATGTTTCGTGGCACGTTTCCATTTCTTAATGTGCCGTTGAGCTGGTTATTTACTAACCATGAGCTGGTTATTTTAGTGGAGTTTTGCACGTGAGGAAAACGTGATGAAACTAGATCTTACATTCTAACTGTCGTGCTGATTTTCTATTTGTCTAATGCAACGCGATTGTATATTTGTCTTCTTAATTTCCAGTTGACCACTGTGTGACCTTAACAACGTCAAAAACTATGTCCCCATTAACCCCTTAACGGCCGAATGAGTGCTCAGGGCACTTATAGATTTTACTCTGTCTAACGCCAGACGATTTTACTCGTCAATGGGAACCCCTTGGACGGGAAAGGGTTAAAATAAAGTTGTTACAGACAAACGAAACAGTTCTTTTCCTCGCGCGACTACATCACTCACAGCATGCACCTTGTCTGGTACCCGCGAGAGCTATCCTCGCGAGGAAAGAGGGGAAGAAACAAAATAGAAAGATATATATGTTAATCGACGTCCCGTCAGCTGAGCAAATCGTAACTTGAACACTGCAATACTGAAACAGCTTAAGGTGGTGAGTAATCACTTCCTTCCTTGGTTTGACAAGCATGTGTTACGACATTTCCTAGTTGTTTGTTATAAATTTGAAAAGTTCCTAAGGGCAACGGAGTATTTTCCTTATACCGCGGAAATACCAATATCAAATAACTTAAAACTTCTTTAATCGGAAATTGACAAATTTGAAAAAAGGAAAATTAAAACCAATGGCCAGAAGTTGCTGACGTACAGACTTGTAGCAAGTTAAAGCAATCTCGTTAACTCACCTAAATGCATTTGTTTGAAAAACTTCTGCATACTTTAGTTTGTCTTCTTTCAAAAGAGGATATAGTTTTCACAATTGTGGGCTGTTTTTATAAGCCGCAGAGTTCATGCATGGAACAAAGGTGTTCTTCAAAATGTTGTTATTATACGTTTCTTCACGACATAAGCTAAAAGGCAGCAACGAACTTTCACGTGATCACGGACAACTGATCGCGTGACTCCTGTTCAATTGAATTCCTGTCAGATCACGAAGGGTAAAATGGAAAATGTACACAAAAGAGTTCTTTCCTGAAGATTCTTGTTCTTATTGTTTGAGGTTAAAAATGGTTCAGAGGCATTTGCTCTTATTTTTGATTTATTTCAATCCATGGGCCAACATCTCTCCCTCAACTTTTATGATCCTGAAGGTTATATTAGAAAGGAAACAAATTTCTCACAATTATAAAGACTCCAGACAAAACAGTTTCAAATGCACAGGTTTCGCAGACTTTTAATATTGTGGGTTCTTTTATATTCTAGAGCACAGAAACAGTATTTACCTCACAGATGAGGCAAAATTACTGCTTACAATTCTCAATATCTATACATCAATATTGCGAATGACAACAATAAGCTGGTAAGAAAGCAATTTCCCAATTAAAACTTGAAAAACAGACACAACAAGTTGAACTGCTTAACCATTCGTTGACGAGACACTGTGTTAAAGTACGAAGTATATAATGTATTGACAAAAAAAATGTAGTGCTGCTTCATTAGCGGTGACATTCCTAGCCACCAGTTTTTTGGAAAACAAGTACTTTAAACTTTGAAACCCTTTTATGTCCACCTTTTTTTTAACATCGATATTCAGGCGGAAACTGTATACAAATAGATGACTTAAATATGATTAGGAATGGCAAACAATTGCAAAAGTGGCAAAAAAACTGCGCGGAACTTAAGGAGAG
>BLAZ01000938.1:654999-659999 GCA_014633955.1 Acropora tenuis
ATATATACATACATATATATATATATATATATATATATATATATATATGTATATATTGATATATTGCTCTCACTTCAAAACTACTTCGCCAGAAGTATGATTTTGAAAACTGTTGATGCTAATTTTTATTTGAACGCTGCTAATTTTGGGAAACGTAGGACAGAATTTTGCCGCCGGCTAGTCGGCAAAAAACAGGATTAAATAAGCTTTATTTGTCCATTGTGGGTGGAAGAAAAATGTTGCTGTTTACTCTACGGCTCGGTCATTCTCCTTTCGGGTATTTTATTATACATTTTTCTGTTTATCTATACAATAAGCGTGAGCCGCAGTCGTAGGCTATATCCTCTTGCTGTTCGTAAAAATTTGAGGCTGAGGTCGGACAGAAATTTGAAGGTAACTGGTTGTATACTGTTCTAGTCTGTTCATGTGTTTGTGATTTACGGCCACCAAGTTTTTCACTTACTGAAGAAGCTGTGGTCTCTTGTCGGTGGGAAAGTAAAACACGGCCAAGATTTGGAATCAAATAAGTTGATAAAGAGCAAATTTTCGACGTGAGACGATTTTGAGCATTAGGCCCTCGTCAGAGCCAAAGTAACCGGCGTCAAATCCATCGAGGAATGTAACTCCTGGGTTCAAACCATTTTCGATCTAAATATCAAGCTTAGAAAGACAAAGCCTTACCTAGACCGCCGAGTGGAACTCCGTTTTGGAAGTTTATAATTCTTGATACATTTCGGGATACTTATTTGAGGCAATAATATGTAGAACTAAACCGATATTCGCTTTCCAAAGAACGCTTAAAATCATTTCGCTGGTTGCAGTTTGATGACAGCTGTTCATGTTTCTCGGAAACTAATTATTGAAATTTTAGGACAACGCACCTTACTAGCTCCATTTTAAGGAGTTCTTCAATGTTGTCTACTGGCAGTGAAATATTACACCGCCTTCATAGTTTTTTTTCTTTCTTTTTTTTTTTTTTTAACATTCGCTAAACGCACGAAACACAAAATATATATTCGCCGAACGGACTAATTTCTAAGGAGTGACTACCTCAAAAGGAATCTATTACCCAGGACCGAGATGACATTTGTGAGGACATGTAAACTGGCAATTTTTTTTGTCTTGCACGTGGGCAATACCAAAATTTATCACCGTGTATTTCTATCATGTTCCTGAAGTATCCTGAATGTAATGCAAACCAGAAAATAAAAAAAATTGGTTGGACGGACACAAATGATCTCCTCGCAGAGGGTAATTGGGATTAGTGATCGATGATGATCGACATATATAGCGCGAGGTTATAAGTAAGCCAGCGAAACGATACCGCCTAACCTGTGTAACTGGATCGCCCTATCGCGGCACAACAGTGACAATCACAAATAGATCACTGACGAGAGGACACATATTAATCCCTGACTCAAAATTGATGCTGCGGCGCGGAGTTGATAAACTTATTTAACAACGTGTTCGCCTTATTTCGTCTTTGTTTTAACTTGGGGCCATTAATGTAAATTTTTGGATCATCAAGAAGACATTTAATGTTACATAGGTTTCCGTGACTTTAATCAACTTCACAGACACCTCAAGTCATTGGCAGATTGATGTTTGCAGGTTGTTTTCAGTACATTTTACCTCGTCTGTCGTGGCCAAGTATATTAGATAGTACATAGGCGGCAAATCTTCATCAAAAACTAAGGATCGTGTGTATTTCTGATCGTCCGTTGGATCAAAATTCAAGAACATCCCGGGATAATAAAATTCACGTTCATTTGAACCGAAGCATGTTTAAGTCTGTATCTTATCATAGCCTAAGTTAGTTTACTTTTTTTGAATCGTCTTGTTATTCATATGCGAACTTCTTAGCACTTTTTGTCAAGGACGTAGCTAGCTTGTCTCACTAGACCATCTGCGTGCTGTAAAAAAAGTCGAGAACTATCGGTTACAATTTCCTTCAAGTCGTTTTTCTGTTCTAATAATAGCATGATATGTTCTTGGAAATAGAACAAACAGCGGCAATATACATAGAAATGTAAGTTTTATACATCAGTGAGCTTTGTTGACATGTTCATTAGCAACCGCTAAAGTTTGAAAATGTCCTTCCTTGTATAGAACCTTTTGAATTTATATACAAATGTTATTACATTAGTTGCATCTCAAAAAAAGATATCGCTTTTAGTGTTATATTTCTTATAAATTGTCGTATGAAAACAGAGACCCTGGTCGATTCCTCAGTTAAGCTTGGGAAGCCGTGTTTTACACAGTTTTGTTAAACAAGAATTGATCACGGACATGCAGCCAATAATTTGCGCTGTTTAGAAGATGTTTATTTTATTAAGTTTTGAAATTTCGGCGAGGCTCAGTTTTCGCACTACGGAACTACAACCCTAGTCTATATATAGATTAAAGACATTTAGCGAGGAAAGTACCAAAACGATCGGTCCGTAGCATACACGCGAGTCTTTACATTGTCTTGTCTAGACAATGTTTTTATTTATGTTAATTTTCCAAATTTTCGGCGAGATCAGTTGGTTTTTGTAGCACGAAAAACTAAGATGTGCGATCTTATGCCTTTCCTTTCGAGGTCTTCAGTTTTCGAAACAACCACTGAGATATGTGTACTGGTACAATAAATCGTACATTTTTGACCAATCAGATCACGCATAGCACCTCAGTTGTTTTATAAAATTTTACGAAGTTTTTTCTTGTCTGCATATTATGACACAAAACACGACCCTCTAACGATATTATGTTGGGTGCAGCCCTCTCTCGCCATATATCTTTTGTTCTTTTTTTTGTTTTCAATATGTCCATGCAAACATGTCGCAATCAGTGAATCGTGACCTGTTGATAAACATTCCTTACTTTTCTTATCCCACATGTTTCGATACTGAATATCGGCCGCAAAAGGAATCAGTATTGCTTGTAAATTTAAACAAATATTCTAAATCTATGCAATTCACGGAAACAGTAACAACAAGGAACAAAAGCAAACAGCTAACAAAGTTGAAACTGCAAAAACAAAACAAAAGCGAAAGGCGTTATTTTGAAAAACCTCAGTTGAAGTTAAAAGTATGGATGGTGGTGGATATTTGCCGAGCCGCAAGGTGAATAATTGTCTTAGTATATACCACACGGACAGGTTGAAAAAATAGCGCCTAAAGCTACTTTATTTGTGACAGTTAACTGAAAAATGCTCGATTTTTAGACCTTCGCGGGCTGCTCGATGCTCGGAGCTGAATACAATTGAAAAATTACCTCCGAGCCAGCCAATCAGCGCGCGTTAAAAAGCACTATTCACCTGTGTAGTATGTTCTAAAAAATTGATTTCCACAGTCAGACTCCTTCGGAATAACTACTATTAAGCCTGTGCAATTTATATTTAGTTAACCCCTTGGAAGCTGTGGCCTGGAATAGAATCTATAGCTGACACAATCATCTTTTATAAGGCATGCACATAAAACATCCTCTCTCGCCTAAGTTAAAAACCTTCGCTGATATTCCACGATTGGTGACTGACAGCTGCCATTTAGAGAAGCGAGAATCGCTCTTCAATTGGTTGTAATCAGGGAATTAGATATACCCTGAAAAAAGCCTCGATGAAATGGGATAATTCATGCATGTATAATGGCAAATTCCACGGACACGGAAAGGAATTGCAAGTTTTATCTGTTGAGGATAGCCGAAAGTTCTCAGAAGGCAGATGTTTAATTAGATATCACTGAATTATTTTAGTTAGACATGGTCTGTTTAGACGATTTGAAAAGCTTAGGGAACAGACTGATTGGCGATAAATATACCTCCAAATATTACAAAGCGAAAATACAATTAGCAACTGAGTTGAATTGACAGTCTGGAAGACTTTCCAAGGGAGCAGAAAAAAAAGCAAGGCAAATCATACGGTAAGAAATACGGCGACTGCGAAAAAAAATCCGAAAAATGAAATTTGGAATGATATAGTTGACAATTGTATACCTTCACTCACAGAGAATATTCACTTGAATACTCGGCGATGCAAAATATCAATATTTTAGGCGACGGGCTCAGTTTCATGATCAATTTTTATGCTACGAGGCTTCGTTGGAGAAGCAATTTACCGATCCACTAGTTAAATAATTGCTTGCAATTCTAGTCATTCTAGACCTCACCGACCAAGGAAATTTTCAGCAGATGTCATTCACAGAATAATTTTTATGGAATATTGTTCCAAGTAATTCTTGTTTACGTATACACTTTTCGGATTGTCCGATAAAATTAGATCTAAAGTAAATACATGAAAATTAATTAACAATATATCTGAAGATATGAGTAATTTTACCGAGACTAAAATCCAATCAGTTTGACTCTGTTTTGGATAAATGATATTAACTTGTTTATTGAGAATGCAACAACTAAGCTGTTATTACTCAGACATTTCATCTACTCGAAGCTACGTTTCGCGTTCCGGTTTTTCCAGGGGAATTATTTCTTTCTTAGTTGTTAATTTTTTTTTTTTTAAAAAAAAGAAAATGTTTTCAGCATCCTTTTTGTGATACTTTGGTTCCAACAAAATCATCACAAAAAGAATAAAGAAAGCACACGCGAGCGTGCGTAAAATTGCGAAAGCACTTTAAAATGATGCTATTTTTGCACATAAGAAACGCCTGAAAATGCAGATTACTCAGTCTCTGCTTGAAATTTGTTACGGTAGCATCCACTACATTTCGGTTACGCCTTTAAACACAATGATGCGACTCGAATTACCGAACGAACGAATTAGTCGATCTATTTTTGCTCATGGGTGTCATTCGTAACTAACAAATTTATCACCGGACTGTCTGTGTCAATCTCAATTTCAATTGATTCCATTGAATCAAGACCCAATTGTCAATTTGTTATTTCCATTTTTTTTTTTTTCAATTTTTTTTGTCAACAGTCATAGCCATGGGTTAAATACATCTCACAGAGGGATGAAAAAAAATATTCAAAGTAGTTGTTGCCAACGTAAACGGTAGAAATGGCGA